>JAOXYD010161029.1:0-10270 GCA_028565735.1 Pinacopodium congolense | reverse complement strand
GTCAGTTGAGTTATTGTGACACAGATGAGTAACCGGGGGTTATTCATGACAAAATGTTCACTTTCGTGTAAAAAGAATAAAATGACTTCTGAGCTAAACTGCTTACGAATTTAATTAATTATGTGATTAATTTATTTATGCTTTAAATTACTTCAAGGATGTAGAAGTGCCGAAAATATGATGCATTAAACTCAGTTTATTTGTCTTTTACATATGGAATTGATTTTTGGATTTAAGTTAAAGCTTAAAAAAGAATGAAATGATTTAAATGCATTTCCAATTTGATATGATTCATTAATCTTATAATATTTCCATGCGTCAATATTTTTGAAGTATAAAGAAAGCATTTTCAATAATTAGGGTATTGATTTTGAATTGATTTTTCCTATTTTTATATCCCATTATGAAATTGATGATGAATTAATTTGCTTGAGGATGAGCAAATACTTAAGTTGATTGAAATTGTTAGGGGTCAAATTGATGGAGTTTTAATGGTCAATTTGTTGAATTATGATCTCTAATTCAGTGCTTAAATGTTAACTTTATTTATTATTATGTTTAATTTGCAAGATGAAACTTAAAGATAGAGATTAGAGCAAAAATTAGAATAAAGTGCCTCATTTCAGTCTATTAATGGCACCCTACCAGGGTCACGTTGATGGATGAACAGGGGGCCATTATAGAGACAGATTTTGACCATTAACGGCACCACGTGGCCCACCATTGTCATTTGATGCAGCCTGTTATTGAAGGAGTAGTTAACAAATCAGCCTCAAATCTTCAAAATTGCGGCTTAGACATGTTATCCATTAATGCCTTTGTCTGTTAGCACATGTAGGAGGTTGTTGTAGCTGTAAAAACAAATAAATAACATAAATTAAGGAAGGAATGAAGGAAGAAATAGATCTGAAACAAGAGAGACACTCTTAATTCTCTCTTGATTTATTCTTAGAACATATAGACTGCAAACACTTTGTTTACATTTTGTATGTTGTTTTCTGAGTTTCTGAAAATTGGAGTTTATTGTTAAGACTCATATATGAGTCTATGAATCATCTAAGGGGGTTTCTTAACTCAAATTATCATTTGTTTTACTCCATTTTTTAGATTAATCAAAGTTCTTATGCTTAGGCTCATATTTATTAATATTCTTTGATTTTTCTACTAGATCTTGATGAAATAAAGCTTTGTGAGAGTTTAGAATCAAGTTAGAAGTTCAAGGCAAATCTAAAAGTCTTTCTTGGATATTTGTAACCTCTTATTGATCAATATGTGTGGCTAAATCATTTTTGTTGCTAAGGATTGATGATTGTATGATTTAAGAGAGATTAAAGACATGTTATAAGTTTTAATTTTATTTATTGAAGGTTTAAAAGATTTGATTTTGGCTAGCCACCTAGGATTAGAGTTTAAGACAAGTTAAACTTGAGAAATCATCTTAAATTGTTAGAAAAATCAATAAGCAACACGTGTTAATCCTTACATGACCAAACTTGTATTTTTTTTGTGAGAGTTAGAGATCTCAGATTAAATTTCCAAAACTCACCTTCTTGAAATTAAATCTCATTTACTTGATTTAAAACATAACCAAACTTTAAACAAGATTTAATGGAGAAAAAGCAAAATCTTAACCATAGCTTTGTTTTGATTTTGTGAAGGAAATCTAATAAGCCCTTAAATGTGTTTAAAGCTCAATTAAATCATTAATCACCTAGTCCTTAGCTAATTTACACATTTGGTAATTTTCAAAATTTTTTAAAAGCAATTAAAAATTATTTTCAAAGTGTTTAAGCCAGGTTAGACTAGTTTAGCAATTTTCAAATTTTAATCAAATTGTTTCGATTTTATTAAATAATTTTAATCTAATTAACCTACTAAAGCCATTTTCATGTGAGAACAACGTTCGGAGTCTTAAATTTACTCCATTGTATTACTTTTGTGACAAGTGTACTTGCCCTAATTCTGTTGGTTTTCAAAGTAAAATCATTTCAACTTCATTAAAAGTTTATAAGTCACCTAACCAACACAACAAAAACTATCTAGATAATTATGATCCAAGTGAGCTAGTAGTTGCTAAAATTTCCCTATAGGTTCAACATTCCAGAGTCATAAAAATACTCCACTTTGTTATTTGTTGATTGGAATAATTGCTATAATTATTCGCTTTAAAATTAATTTAAAAAATTTGATTTAATTATTTAGTTTGATAATTACTTGAGATAATTTAGACTAAACTAGTTAAAGTGCATTGTGGAGCTTTAAGAATGAAGAATGTGTTTAAAGTTCAATGTTAAAGAAAGATTGAAGATTAAGAAAGAACATAAACTTTGAAGTTGAACTTGAGGTGAAGATGGAAGAGGATCAAGTTTAAGATAGTAGGATTTAATAGGTTAATTATTAGTTAGTTTATATGTAAGTCTTTTCTTTATCTTACTATTGTGTCTAAGGGTTTACATCATGCATATTTCATTTATATTTAGTGATTTTCATATAGGATGCATACTCAAGAGGATTTATATATGATTGTGTATTAGAATATCCTCTTAGTGGATGGATTTGTGAATGAATTGATGAATTGGTTAAGTTATCAATGAATGAATGCATGTGTATTAAACCTGACTTGAATGATAAGTCTTGATGTTAATTTATATGAATTGGTTAAGAAAATATGAGAATTAAAGGTGTATGATTGAGTTAATTAATTGATTGATATTGGTTAGTTTTACAAGATTAATGAAAATTGGTAAATTGAACCGATGTGACTATGATTGTGATAAATTGAGCTAATAAGTGTTTGGTGATGATTAAAAGTGATTGAAATGTGTTATGATGTGTTTAATTATGTTAAGAATTGATTTAGATTGGATTGAAAGTATTTTAGTTAAGTTTCGTGTGCTTATGAGAGATCAACAATGGTTGAAATTAGAGTTCAATGGTGGTTATGGTAAACCTACATTGAAGTCCTAATTTTGGAGATCAATGGCAGTTTATAGCATCATCAACGACGTTGTTATACGTCAAAGAAACCACCATTGAAGTCACGTAATAGGCATATAACGGTTTGTTTTCAACAAGAAAATGACTTAATTACTTTAAAACATTGGGCAATGCTAACAAACAACTAGTTTGATGTTTTAAGCTTATAAATTGGTGTTTTTGCATAAGTTTTATGCAATCAAGAGTGTGAAAAACATTTATAAAAAGTGATTTGAACATTGTTTATGAGTTTTTTTGTTAAGTATTATTAGAGTTCTTATGTGAGCTTTGTAAGATTCACTGTTACATATATTTTCAAGTGATATGTAAGCCCTTAAACACTTGGTTTGATCATTTGGCAAGTGTAGTTTGTGGGGTGATTATTTGATTAAGGAAATTCTTATTAAGGGGTTTAAGCCCTATGGCACATAAGAGTAGGTAAATTGGGTATCTAAAATTTCTTTCGTAAATTAAACTATCTAGACAACCTAGGCTAATTTTAACTATATTAATTCTCTAACTAAAATTCAACCTATATGTTATGTCAATGCTGATATCAATATTAATCAATTACTATCTATAGTCAAATAAACACAAGAGTATAAATATAAAGAGATAAGGTAAGAAAAGAACTTACAAATTTATAGAGGTTTGCCTAACTCAAAGATAGACTACATCCTCTATCTAATTACTTGTTGGAAATTTCACTAATAACAAATCTTAATTTAATTGAGTCAAGAGTAACTCTTACAACAATCTTGTTCACAAGGTCAAGAGGAACCTTTACAATTTTACTTTAAGGGTGAAGAGTATCCCAATAATGTGGTTTACAAGTGTCAAGAATAACCCAGTTAAAAATCTTGTTTCTAAGGTTAACAAAAACCTAATATAATCTTCTTTAAATAGGTGAAGAATAATCCTACCAAACACAACTAAATATACAATTGTTAGGGCACAAAATTAGCCCTTAAATCAAGCTACCTTGATCCTTAATACAAGTTTATATAGCTTAATAAAAATCTTAACAAAATCAATTTAAGAAAGGAGTTAAATGTATATAATGCAATACTTATAGTTTATGTAATCTCTAATGCTCATACATGACATAGATAAATCCAATTCATATTCAAATATCAATGCAACTTAAATATTGTTTTCTATAGGTCAATAACAACCTTTTAACAGTCTTTTTAATGGCAAAAAAAAGCCTTAAATTAATATAACAACTAACAAAACAAATCCCCCAAGTTATTGTCCAAAACACACCTCTAATGGTGTTTCAATGAAGCTCAAGCAATATAAAACAATTCTAAAATTTTTAAAGATCATTACACGATATGAAAAATCTCCTAAAACCTTTACAGACCATAAACAATCAAATTTATCCATAAAACTTGTAATTATATCATCAAATAATCATATTTAACTAATATAAATACAAGCTGTCAAATTATGTAGTATTCAAGTTTCAACCTTGAAAGAAACAACTCTAACAAATCAAATGCGCCACAATAAACATAATAAACCTATTGGGACCTTAATAAATCAGTAAAAAAATAGATTGACATAATAAAAATGAATTTAAGGCATAAAACAGAAGGTTTAAATCAAGAAAAAACCATAATTATGCAAAGCTATCAAATATGTAAGTTGTTAAAGTTTTAGCCTTATAAACAAACGTTTATAGCCTTATAAAATCACATAAATATGTCAAAAAATTTCTTGGAAGATAGAAAGACACAACTACAATAGATTGGTGAAATTTTGAAGCATAAAATTGAATTTAAACATTCAAAGACAAATATGAACGTTGAAATATCCAAACTTGGATAGATTTGATGTATAAGACTGTGAATGCTTGTTGGTGACGAAATAAGCACCCCAAAATATAAAACTTTGTTTAAAAAAACTCTTAAACACTTAGGAAAACACCAATTTAGCATACTCAGAAATTGATTTAAATGGCGAAAACCGAGATTAACACAAGAACAAAAGAACCAGAGACCGTTTTGGTGTCTATGAATGTGTGAACTTTAATGTGCCAATATAACCACTTACTAATGCACAAAATTAATTTATGAAGTTCTTGAACACTTTAAAAAACTAATAAATACATATTTAAATACTCAAAAATGGATTAAGAATGTCAAAAATGAAGTTCAAACAAGAGCATCAATAATAGTGACAATTTTGATGTATGTATAAGTTTGAGTTTGAAATTTAAAAAATATGCACCTAAAAATTGGAAACTTTGATTAAAAAAACTCTAGAAAATGTAAACTAATAGAATAAAAATTCTCATGCCCAAAAATAAGTTAAAGTGAAGAGAGAAGAGATTGAACCAAGAACAGTGAAAAAGGAGGCGACTTTGAGGTTTTGAGAGAATTTTATCTTTCAATCTTGTTTTTAGGGATGATAAAATGGTAAAAGTGTTTTAAGATATTATATGTAAGGTTGGGAAGGGATTAGAGCTGCTGGGAGGCAACTTTATTCATTTAGGAGACATAAAACCCCCCCAATAAACTAAACTAGCTGTTAGAGATAGCTTTGGGTAATCTATGTTCTTGGAGCTTTAATAAACACTTTGAGTGTTTAAAATTTGAAATAAAACTTTAGTACACTCTTGAGAGCTTAAATCAAAATGTGTATGATGATTTTGAAGCAATAAAAATAGATTTGAGTACTGAAAAATCAGATTGAATGATGGCAATTCAAATATAGATATATTTGAGGTATGTCAACAAATGAGCTTAAACCAGACAAATTTCAACTCTAAAATTGCAAACGAATGACCAAAACGATTCTTAACTATCCAAACATTAACCAAATATTGAATAAGACTTCAAATAAGATTTAAAACATATATAAAGGCTTTTTCAATTAATAAAAACATTCAATTGATTCAAAGCAGAATAAGTAGCATTGATTATAAATTCTTTTCATTCTTTAATAACTTAAACCTTTCCACAAATATTTTCTAAACTTTCATAAACCAAAATTTACTTCACAATTATATTTAAGCAAATTCAAACATATATAAGTAACTTCAAATAATATTTCAATTCACTTAAACCCATCATACATTAACATAATTTATCACATTACCCCTTGATTAAAAACCTTAATGTCTATATGCCTTGCTAAATCAACTCTTAATATGTTAATGTTATAATTTAATTAAATTAATCATTAAAACCACAATTCAAATCTTATATGCAACTATTGATGTAAATATGATATATAAATGTGAGCCATTTTAAGCATTGATTAAGATCAATTTTAGAAAAATTACATTCTAAGACACACCTAAACCTAACTAAACTTGATCTTCTTTCTTAATTTACACTCTTTATCATCCATTATTGATCATATAATGCTTACTCTTCATATTCTTCACTTGAAGCATCAATCTCAAGCTCTAACATGTGAAAACTTGAACATCTTGCATTTTCCTATCTTATTTCCACATTAAAACTTAACCATTAGTAATAATATTGCTTTGTAATCATCAAAACACATGCTTGGAACTCCTTGTTTCAATAAGAGGTTATCCTTAAGCCTTAGAAAAAGGAGAGTTTGTGAGGTTATCCTTGAATCTAGTGAAACAAGATTGTAAAGGTTAACTTTGAGTCTTGAAAAAGGATTTGTAACTTATTCTTTGTTATAGTAAAAATCTCAATAGGTTGTTGAGAACTAAACATAGGAGAAAGTGGACCTCTATAAATTAGTATAAATCTATTTGTCTCCCTTCTTCCTACACTTTTACTTTTATGTAATTGCTTTAATTCAATTATGTTTATATTATTTTTAGCTTATAAATTGCATTTCTATCAATGATAAATATACAAGTAATTTATTTACGTAATTGCTTATATTATTCAATGGTGAATAATGTGTTTTATTTACTTCCACAAAAGTGTTTTAAGGTTTTTTAGCGAACTTAGAAATTAGTTTTAGATTTTTTTAAATACCTCAAATACTCCCTCCTATTTGGTGTTATAAGGACTAACAAGTCGTATTAGAGCGTAGATTTTATATAGAATTAATTTTAATGAATTAGTGAGTAAAGATAATATGGCACTTAGTTTAGATATACCCCTTTTGTTTACTGGTGAAAATTTCAGAGTTTGGAAAATTAGGATTAAAAGCCATCTCTTGAATCTAGGATTAAGCTTTTAGAAAATCATAGAAAATGGAACACACATTCATACAAACACCATAATTGTAAATGATATAAATAGTGTATTGTCCAAAGATGAATTAGAATGGGATGCTGTAAATAAAGAACTTATCTCTTTTATCCACAAAGTTTTAATTGTTTTGATTTGTGGTTTGATTATGGTTGTGATTAAAAAAGTTTCATAGTGTGAAAGTTCTCAAGAAATATGGAGTTCACTAGAATAAATCTATCAAGATGAAGAAGAGAAAAGCAAACATGAAAAAGTGTCCTCTTATGCTTCTTGGATGATGAGGTGTGTATTTCTACAAATCCTTATAATAATGAAGTGCCTTTTTATTCTAAAGCTCTTAATAGTAAAAATGAATATAATGTAGAATATAGTTTTAAAGAATTGTTAGAATATGTAAAAACCTTAGTTAAAAAGAAAAATAAGAATTTACATGCTAGGCATAAGGAAACATTGAAATTACTTGATGAATGTATATTAGAGAATGAGGAGCTTAGAAAAGAAGTTGAATCAAAGAGTGGCAATGAGCATGATATGAAAAAATTGGTTGAAAAAAATAGGTCTTTAAAGAATCAATTAGAGTTGATGAATATGGATTGTTGTAAGGATAATTTTGGAGAAGAAAATACATTACTAAAAAAGAACTTATAAAGTGTAAAGAACTCATTGTTTAGTTTTACCAAGGAAAAGAAAATTTTGAATTGATTTTAGGTGTATAAAAATTGATAAATGATAGACATGTTGTAGGTTATACAAGTGACAATGCGCTTTCCTTTAGTAGGATTAAATTTATTAAAGGAAAGAACTTAGAAGAGGAAGAAGAACCTAGGCCATCCAATGAAAACGTTTCTTCATCATCTAGGCCTTCATCATCTAGCTCTTATTATAAAAAGAATCATCATGCATTTATATATTCATCTAAGCCTTCATCAAAGAAGAATGTGCATTAAAAAAAGATATAATTTCTTTACAGATGCAAAACATCAAAGTGATGCATATAGGCCACCTATTAGGAAATTTAGGCCAACATCTTCACATGTTCCTCATATGTATTTACAATCTTTTATAAATGTTTATAATGCTCATACTAGGATATGAAATGCAATTCATGCTTATTCTAGACCAGAATTTCATCAAAGAAGAAGATTTTTGCCTAAGAATGCATATAAGGATGACATGAGATCTTATTATCATTTTTCATGATGCATCATAAGTTTTTGTGCCTCAACACATAAATATGACTGAAGAAATGCATATAGATCACATATATCAGTATTCTTCATTACCGTAGATGTTATGGACATGTTCTTTTTTTTTTTGACAGATTAAGCAATGTGAATATTTTGCTTAATGGTTGAGATAAGTATGCTACTTACATTTAAGGACCCAAGATAATAAGAGTACCAAATATTCATTTTGCCTTATAGGTTTCAAGGGTATCTCCAAGAGCTAAAGAAGAAGAAAATTACTATTGTGCATTGTTGAACCAAGGAAGTGAAAAATGCAAATAAAGAAGTTGGTGATATATGAAAAAGGGAGGTACACCTTGAACTTGATTATAGTTTGATGAATTTGTATGATTATTTATGTTTTTTTCAATGTTGAAAATGCCTTGAATATTATTTAAATGTTATGATTGCTTCCATGTCATAATAACCATTTTCATACATCATTTTTGTTCGTAATTAATAATATATGTTTTTGAAATGTTTAATTAAATGTCTTTATGTCTTGACATGTTTTGCTCTTGAAATCATGGATATGATTTTCTTTTTTAAAAAAAGTTTCTTGACGCCTTTAAGTGTTGTTTAAATGACATTCCTACTTTTTGCATGATAAGGAAAATAAAAAATCATATCTTGATAAATGTCTTAATAAGATGTTTCACATTTTTTATCATTTTCAGTCATTCGTAATTGTTTAGATGCTTTATGGGTTATATGACTTGATATTACTTTAAAAATTATTTGAGGAAGCATGTAGAAGTAGTTTGATATTTTTTATGATCATGATTATTGACATTATTTATGAAGGTTTAATCCATTTCATATTTTAAAATTTGCAATTACATTTTTAAAGTATTGCTTTCATAGAGAGGGATCTTAGAAGTTTTATAAAATATGGAGGATTATTTTTACAAAATTGTTTACTAAAAATTTTAATGATCTTGATGAATCACTTCCGTGCTTTAGTTTATGAAAAAGGATTTTGAAAAATCATAATATATTAAAATCCTTGAAATTAGACATCATGCGGTTTTAAAGTGTTAAGATCCACTAAGGTTTGTTTTTAAAAAAATCATGACATTCCGATTTTGTATAATTCATATGATGTCTTGAATATGTTTTTAGAAAATTTGATGTTTTAGAACTTTAAAATTATTTTATGCATGAAAGTTATTTTCCTTAGGGGGAGATGGAATACGAATTTCTTTAAAATGTATAAATCTTGTTAAGATCCTTGATTTTTAAAAAGATTGAAGAAATTAATGGCTTGTGAATTTTTTAAATATGTTTTGAAATCATAAATGATGTTTGGTGCTTTTGTTGCATTTGTTATCAATATCTGAAAATTTTGGTATTTGACCTTTTTCCATATATTTAGGGGGAGCATGATATTTGATTGCATATGCTTTGATTATTAAGTTATTTTATTCTATTCAATTTTTAAGAGTTGATTTTGTTAAATTCTTGTGTTGTGTAATTAAGAAAAAAAAAGAGGGGGACTAATGCATGCTTTATGGAATTTTCATTGAAAGGGAAGTGTAAGTCCTATGGCACCCAAGAGGGGGGGTGAATTGGGTATTAAAATTTTTTTTTAAACTCAAATCTAGCAACCTAATTCAATTTGAAAACTGAATGCAATCGCTAAATCAGTATTCAACCTAATATGAAATGTTAGTGCAAATGTCAAAGTAAATGCAATAAGAGAGGTTAAGAGAGTGACACAAGGTAATTTTTTAAGGAAGTTCACCTACCCCAAAGATAGGCTACGTCTCCCTTCCAAATACTTGTTGGATGATCCTATACCAATCACTCAAAACAAGTACAATCTTTTTCAAGGTAAAGAGTAACCTTTACAATCTTACTTTCCAAGGGTGAAGAGTA
>JAOXYD010160998.1:0-10271 GCA_028565735.1 Pinacopodium congolense | reverse complement strand
TTTCTTTGTATCATTCATTGATGATTATTCAAGAAGATGTTGGGTGTTTCCTATTAAGAGAAAGGTAGATGTATTTATAGTCTTCAAAATTTAAAAGCACGAGGGAGGAAAAAGTAAATGCAAACAGCAAATGAGAAGTAAGGTTGGTCAGACAGCAGTGAATGCTTTTGATATGAAACAAGTCGTTACTAATACCCAAATAAAAAATACATATGATGTCAGCTTACTTGTGGGACCTGCTGTAGTCTCGACGTTACTCCCATATTTTTAGGGTGAGCATTAGGCCTCTCTCATTCTTCCACAGCCGTCGTCATTCAAGTTCTTTTAGTTTGAAAATCGTAATCTATCAGAAGAATAGATTCATTCAATATTAATTACTCATTTATTTTGTAATAGCTAACAAATCTCACCCTCACAAGTCTGATATCATATATACGTATATATAGATCCGCACAATTATATTTTACGTTTCGTTTTTTTTTTTTTTTTGGTCCATGCCAAATGTTATTATGGTTAAATGTGGCTAAGGTCAATGTAAACTTCTATAAAATAAAATCTATTCTTACTATTACTATTGAAATTACATTTTCCGAAAAAACGGACTTGAGCGAGAGGGGAGGGAATGAAATTCCAAAATAATCTTTAACATCACATTTTTGCTGTTTTGCATCTACAAAAAGAAAAAGAGTTTTCCTTTTGCGGGGGAAAGGGGCCGCAAACAGTGGCTATTCTCATTATAAGAGGTAGCCGGTGCACATGCTGTAATAGATTGGTTGGTGGATCTCAGTCAAAAAAGCCGTGACATGCGCCATCTTCAACTTAATCGAAGCACCACCTTTTAGACATTAGCTATGCGCTTGACGCTACGTCCAAAATTGGAGCTCCTCCTTTTTCTCGGTGTACAGGATAAATTTTTTATAGGAAAATATATAATATATTGATCAGAAATGGCTTATGTACTAAACCTGTCGCCTATAGCGAAATTAACAATTTCCCCTTTAGAAAGGAGTGAAAATGAAGGAGAGGAGCCTATAATCGAAAAACATAAGACCTTCCGATGATGTAACTTTCAAGTATTCCAAACGACACAATAATTTATCAAAAGTAGCTATGCAACGCAAAATAAGAGATTGCACAATGCTCAAATAATGTTGGGAGATGGAAACTTGATCCTGATTCAAGCTGGAGGTCCTTGACCCATGTCTTCTTACACTTTTTCTTTGGTTCTTTTCCCTCAGTTGCCTCTCACATCTTTCTCATTTTTCCTTGTAGTAATTATTCATATCCACAATTTCACCAAAGTAAGGAAAGGATGAAGGACTGTAATCGTCTAATTTAGAGCTGCTATTCGAGTCTAAGGTAGATGGATTATTACCCGTTAGTCTTTCGATAAGGACGTTCTTATCCCTTGGTTGTTGATGGGTACTCTTGGAATTCTGAAGGGAAGTGTTGGTGTCAGTTTAAGTCTTCTTGCTCTGCGCCTTTCCTTTTACTATCCCTCTTCATTTCTTATCTTTTGTTCTTCATTTCTATTTGGTCTTGATCTCTTTTTTTTTTTCTTTCCCTGATGACTGTATTTTAATTCTTTCCAATTGCTTTCTTTAGAACCATTTCAATAGAAGTGGATTTACTTCTTAAGAGGTGAATTCAAGTTTCTCAGGCTTGAAAGTTCTTTCCCATATTAAATATCTTCTTTTCCTTGTGGTAACGATAGATTTCCTTTTTGCAGCTAGAGATACATCTACATCTATGATTCCACAACTGTCACCTACAAATAAAAAGTTAGCACACAGAAAATAAACAACTAAAGCATCCCTTAATGTGTAAGATATGGAAGAAATCTCTCTTATTATACATATTACCCTATTGATATTCCTTTGGATGTCTAAAGAGGAGTCTTTGAAGGTGTTATTATTACTCCCCTACTAAATATGATAAACACAAGGTGGAAGGATGGTTTTGAGGCTTATCAGATTGAGGGTTTCAAATTTGCTAGGTTTTGGTACTAGGAGAGAATGGATGGTATAGTTTCAAAGTTGGAAATGGGGCAATTTAGAAGAGATTTAAAGTTTCAAACTAGAGTTTTTTTGGAATAATGGCCAGAGAAGAATAAGTGGGAGTGGTTTTCAAGGTTGAAAAACACATAAGAAGCAATAATTGTGTATCATTTTGTTCTCTATGATAAGTTTCTCATTAATAGCAAGCTAGAGAATAAAACTATGCTGAGGGATCTTCTTCTTATGCCAAACAACATTTGACTAATCCTTGATTTAGAGGGAGCTTCTGTAGTTATAAATACAACATTTGAGGAATTTCTTAGTGCTGTGACGAAGCCATTTGAAGATGTCTTCAACATATGTCTTCAGGTGGTAGTAAGGAAGGTTTCAAATGATAGTGACTAAATCATTAAGGATTGGTCAACTTAAGATGTTGTCTTTGACAATAATAAACTATGGAATTTCAAGGTATCCCTGAGGTTCAATTTTTTTAAGTAGTGATGAGGTGGCTTAAGATACCATTAGAATTCCTATGATTCTGCCAAAGGAAGGTATGCCTCCCATTTTCAAACCTTATTTTGCAATGGTCCTTCAAAATATCTCTAGTTTTCAAGATTTTCTACTAACTCTAAGGACAATTTAGGGTATGTTTGGTATGGATTTTCTTTTTGATTTTGGTTTCCTATTTTTTTAAAGACAAAAACCAAGAAAAACAGTATAGAAATAAAAAAAGATAACCCACTAATACAGCACAAAACCAAAGACAACAGTACAGAAATTGAAGAAAACACATAAAAACCAATAAAAATATATAAAAATCACAACTAACAGCAATACTAAACAACTCCTTAGGTTTATGATTTGAAAAAATTATAGTCTTTAGATTGACACTATATACCCACGTAACCAAAGAGATTCAATGTCATTGAAAAGGATCTAGATATAGATTCTTTTCCCTAAGAGAATTATGTTCCCAGTTTTGAAATGTTTAATACATAAACCTCTTCCTTCTTCTTCTTTTTTCTTTTTTTTCTTTTTGGTTTTGCAGATGGTTTCCTAATTCACCTTAGAACATTTATAAATGTTCACCATACCAGACCAAAGAAAATTTCTTAGTTTTTTTTTCTCAATTTCCTTAATAACAAAACTAGGTAATAAGAAATAAGTATACTAATAAACTGAATAGCTAGATGGTATAGTGATAATCAGTTGAAGACGCACTACATAAGAAAACAATTTGTTGGTCCAAGCTTTAACTCAATTTTCTATCCTTTCTAAAAGGGGTTTGTAGTCTTTGTGGAAGAGTTTTTTGGTTAAAATAGAACTTCCTAAGTATTTAATAGAGAGGTTACTTATGGGAATTCTATAAGAAATAAACTCACTCATAAGATCCTTTCCTAAGTTTGAGATAAAGGCCTGATTTTTTTTTTACAAAAATAATATTTAAGGTAGAAAACTTGGAGAAGAGATCAATGCTCTCCATAAGACTTTTAATGAAGTTAGGGTCAACATAGAAAAAGAGGAGCATATCATCTGCAAACAAAAGGTGAGAAAACTAAAGTTTGGAACATCTTCATTGAAACTTATACTCAGGATATGGTCAAGGATTTCAGTTAGAACTTCCATAGAAATGAAGAATGAAGGGTGTGAAGTGTACCTAAGTTTTAATAAAATACAAATATAAAAATCTAAAATAAACAATACTAAAACACTCATATAGGTAAGTCCACCTATCGTAGTGTCGTATAAATAGTGTTAGTTTAGGTGGTTGATCCATGAGGATTGTGATTAGTTGAGAGTTCATATCCTTACTATCTAACCTTCTCAATGATTGATTTATTGGTTAATTAATGAAAATAAACTAAATGACTAAAGACAAATCAAAAGACAAACTCACAAGAATAAACTAGTAATTGTAAAGTTGGGATTTAGATAGTTAATCCCCTCTTAAGATGTATTCTTATATATCACTCAACCTTGATTTAATGGATTTTCCATATTATTTTAGAATATAGGTTCCCAAAGTTGAATTACACTCTCTTTCAAAATCATTTAATTCTATTCAAATTGATAAATTAAGTGGAATATTTCATTATTTCAAATTATAAATTAATGCATTAATATATGATGTAGAAACTATTGTTTTGAATAAATTCATACCTAATTCTGACGTCCGATGTAAGCATATGTCTAGGTCTCTATACAAAATGCATTACCTATGGATTGATCTATTCATACATTTGACTTTTTAATCTAACATATGAAATCACATATTTGATAGTGAAGTTTATGTTAACATAACAATCAAACACCAATCTCATCATTAATTTCATTAAAAAAAATCCTTGATAAGTCTAGAAATTCAACATTACATAAAAAGAGTAATATAATTTTACACTTTAGGGTTCATAACAATCTAGGTCCTACGAGACAAGTAGTTCCTAAACATTATAAAAACAAAAGCAATAACTAGAAGAAGAGAAGGGATGGAGAAGCTCATAGTGATAGTGCTTCAATCTCTTGAATCTCACGCACAACGTAACATAATAGCAACTAGAACGAGTAGGTAGGTAGGCCTTTATTCTACTTATCTCTCTTGATGTATCATTATCGGTATTAGGAATACTGTCAAAGCTAGGATGAAGTGCCATTAGGATATGTATCATCACAATGTTTGAAATTAAACTTTTATGGTGGTTGTAGGGTTCTAAAAGCCAAAGTTTTTTGAGAAAAAACCAAATTTAGGTTAAAAAGCATCAAGGCCCCAATTAGGTCATTAGCTAGCTCAAAGTCGTAAGCCAGCGCATGACATTCTCTACCCAAAAATCATGATTTGGCTCACAATCATAAGCCAAATCCTAAGCTTTCTTAACTTCTGCTCCCCTTGGTCTTTTTGTCATGCACTCTCCCACATTCACCCTTTGGTCTTGATATTTGATGTAAAACTTTAGAACTTGGTACTTTTGCTCAATAAATTGATTCCATATCTCTTCTAACTCAAAAAAATGCATCCCATTGTTCACTAAAGTAATTAAAAAATAAACAATCATTGAAAATAATATAAACAACAACTTATTCAAGAATTAATCAATATTGCTCACGTATCACACGAAATTGCCCCATAAACTCAAGATAATCATCATAAAAACACTCTTAAAAGATGTATAATTTGGGTACACTATTAAATACCCCTATACTTAAGTTGTTATTTGTCCTCAAATAATAACTTAAACATTCCACTAAAAATAACTTCGATCAAAAGTTGAAAGTTAATTGATTAGAAAATCAATTTAATTTATTTAGCTCACACATCATAACTCTATTATGATATAAACATTTTTATCATATATAAAGTACACTATTAGTAAAGAAGTAACCCTTAATGTACAATACCAAGAATTCAAGGCATTTCATATGGATCATCATACAAATCTAGTTAACGATGTTAAAGGTTACACAAATTGATCTTAGAGTAAATAATATGAGGCCACCTAGTATTTTGAGAGCAAACACCTTATCATAAATGTTCCTGCTTACTTTAACTTGGATACTCCTTTTGAAATGTTTGAGTTGTCGTCTAATTTTTTTTATATGAATGTGAACATTTTGTTTTGAACACCCGTAGATACTTGACTAAATCATCATCTCAAATGACTACTAGTACCAATTATAAACTTTAACTAATTTTATTAGTTTGAAGCCAACAGAGTAAAAATATACTCACTTATTCAAACATCACACTTTTTTTTAATTTTTATAAATTAAACTACATTCTTTATCATGTAATATGCATGATTTTTATCATGCAAGACCTTTTTTTTTCTTAGCCAAGCCTCCTACAAATTCTAATAGTTCTTCATTTGTATATTAAACTTCAACTTTTTAATTTAAGTTAGGGATACTTACCTTATCATGAGTTACAAAACACATGTGTGCGATTTCTTCTTTTTTGGATTCGCATGACTCACTCCACGTCGCTTTTAATGCTTTCTTTTTATAATTTCTCTTGTCCTTCCTTTCCTTCTTCTCTTCCTTTTCATCTTCTTGAAGATGCAAGTAATGCCACCTCAAGTGCCCTTTTTCACCACACTCAAAACATGTTATACTAGATAATTTTTTTTAGAGTACTTACCTTCCTTTCTGTAGATTGGAGCTTTTCTTTGGATTAGCTTCCTTAACCCTTTTGTAATAAGTGCGACATATTATTTTTCACCACTTCCACAAGATGATTCTCCACTTTCATTTTCATCCTTCTTTGTTACTTTAAAAGGAGATGTTCTTCTTTTGGATACATTTTCTTCTTGTGTGTCTTTTAACACCATTTCATGTGTAAGTAGTGAATCAACCAACTCTTGGAGGGATATAACATTGAGATCCTTCACTTATTTTATTGTTGTTACTTTAGGTTCCCAAGACTTTGGTAAAAACCTCAAGATTTTCCTAGTAAGCTCAACATTGGAGTAGGTCTTACCTAGAGCCTTTAAAGCACTAATAATATTGTTAACATGAGTATATATCAAAGAAATATTTTAATCTTGCGTCATTTTAAACAATTCAATTTGATGAGTAAACATGCTAATTTTTTTTCTTTTACTTAATTTGTGCCTTCATGTATAATTTCTAATGTATGCCATATGTCATATACAATGTCACACATTGAAATTATATTAAACTCTTCAATGATAAGGGCACAAAAAAAAATGCATGGCTCTACTGTTTAAAGAAGCTAACCTCTTTTATTTAACATTTAGTTCTTTATCATTCTTATTCACAAGCTCATTTCCTACTAGTTTTGAAGGTAGGGTGGCCTTTTCGGAAATAACAAACCACAAATCAATACTCTTACTAATTAGATAGTGTCTCATCCTAATTTTCCAACACACGTAAGTGTTCCCATCAAAATAAGATGCCTATATGTATTTTGATTGTATTTTGATCTTCAAGACCAGAAGAAGAGAAGCTTCATTTATGCCATATGATCTTTATTCAGTAATTTGTTAGAATTAATCTATTATGAGACTTACGCTTTGATACAAATTATTAGGTTTATTATGGCACCAAAGGGGGTGAATTAGTCTTAAAAAAGAACTTCCACCAACTAAACACAATAATATACGCATAAGCTTAAACAAATAACTTGAATTCACGTAATCAAGAAAATATTATAAGTGCAGAATAATAAAGAGCAAGAGAGGAGAGAAAGACACCAGATTTATTTTGGTTTGGAGCTATCCACTTGCTCCTAGTCCAGTCTCTAACTCCACTGTTGATATTTGGTTCTTATCACAACTTTAACTAGAATATACCATTCAATTACAATCCTTTTTCAACCTTTTACTCGCTTCTTTTTCTTAGGCTTAAGACTAACCTCTAAAAAATTCATAAGAAAAACTTAATAGAAAATTACTTCCCTCAACTTCACGTGATGTAATTAAGAGTCTTGAAGAATGAATGGACACCACAACGTACTAAAACCTCACAAAATACACACTAAAACCAAAAATCTACTTGGAGAAAAAGACTTGTATAGAACACTTGTATATTGCTTCATCAATGATGTGACAAGGACTTGTACTTTTTTTAATATAAATTCTATATAACATAAGTTATAAATTAGCTTATTTATACTCAGCATTCACCAATATATCTATTGTACAACAATCCTAATATTACGTTGTCTAATAGACAAAAAAGCAAATAAATAATTTGATCGTTGTATAATATAGTGAATTATGCCTTTATCCTCAACATTCGCAACATTTGGTCGACTGATATACCTAGATTGGTCATC
Organism: Pinacopodium congolense; assembly: GCA_028565735.1. Lineage (NCBI taxonomy): Eukaryota > Viridiplantae > Streptophyta > Magnoliopsida > Malpighiales > Erythroxylaceae > Pinacopodium > Pinacopodium congolense. The sequence goes on along the minus strand of JAOXYD010160998.1, from coordinate 2,483 downwards.
AGTCAACCGATAGACCTTTGTCTTCAGTTTAGTCAAGCAACATACATTCAGTCGATCAATAGTCCTTTGACTATAGTCCGATTAACTCATTCGATTGACTTATATCAAAACCAAGTAACAATCTTTCTATTATGCTTTAATTAAACAACATTAAAGACTTAAATTTAAACCTTTCTTTTAAAAAACTTATTATCTTAATTTCATGCAATCCTAACCAATTAAGATAATCATCAATAGGATAAAATTAAATCAAACATATAAACCTCTTGATTGTGCACCTATATTCATATTATAAAATATATATAACTTTATGCAAATGTAAATATCTTGCCACGAGTACCCCCAATTACTGAGTATGGTCACCCTTTCAAATGGCTACTAGTATCACTTTTTAACTTTAATATTTTTAATTATATGAACTAGCAAGTTGTAAAAATTTATGCCATTTTTTCAATATAATTTTTTCTACTTTTAAATAAAAAACTAAACATCCTATCATAAATTCACATAACAATCAATACAAAATTTCCCTAAAGAATTTGTTGAATCAAAGGAGGTTCCAATCTTGGTTTTGATGATACAAAATATGCTTAATCACTAATGGTTTGAGTTTATGATGTTAATCTTAAAGATAGGTATGTTTGAAGAAAATTTCATTATGGACAGCTTGGAGTTTAAAGGTCAAATTTGAAGATATTGACAATTCAAATGATTTGGAAGCTTCAATACCTTAGATAGGTTGATTCAAATATGTTTGTAAGTTTTACTTACTGTTTAATTGACTTAAGGCCTTAAGTTTGATTATGTATTGCATTTCAAATGTCAAAAGTGCATTTTATCTCAACTCATAGACTAAATCTTGTGTTTACATTGTTTTAAGGTATTTGATCATTCATATATCCCTAATACATGATTTCAAAAGTGTTTGGAGTCTGAATTATCATTAGGAACTTATTTGAAATTGTTTGGAGTCAATTTTGTAGCATATTCTATGTTTTCTGGACACATAATGGCAGGATGTTCATCAATTAACGACATCCTACTTGAGTGCCGTTGTACCCTGTTTCCAGAAGGCATCAACGACGGACTGTTCTTAACTCAACAACACCGTTGATCAGCCCAGAGGGTGTCGTTATAGAGTCAGACTCTAGTAGCTAATTTTCCCCTTTTGGGACTTATGCCTTTTGTCCTCTTTTTAACATTTTTAAACCACTCCTAAACCCTCCTTAAGCCTCTTAACACTATATATAATCCTTAAAAACAAATTTTGCTCCTTTAGACACTCCAAAAATAGATTAACCACTCTGAATCTCTCAAAAGCCTCAAGCTGTACATTTTTCTTTGCACTTACTTTCAATTGATCTGTTTATGCAAATTTGTGTTTCTAAATGTGTAAAATTGTGTTTGATATCTTGCTTAAGTGTTTAAGAGTTTATTTAATCCATCTTTTACATTTTAGAAGTGTTATTTCAACAGATTAAAGCTAGAACTCATTCATATATCAAAACTGTCTGTGTTGAGACTATTATAACTTAAATCTCAATTTCAGGTGCTTAAACCTATTTCTAAAATTGTGTTATTTGAGTTTTCAGTTTGCTTAAGGTCTCTAGTTTGTGATTGAACCTTATTTCGAATTTTTGAGACCTGTTATGCTATCATTGAGTTAGAAACTTCATATACTTCAAGATAGCTTCTGTTTTCATTGCTTGAAGTTTGAATCTGATTTTAACCTGCTTAATCTATTGTTTTGTGTTTTGTATTATTGTTTTATGATTTTTTAAGTTCTTAGGAGTCAGATTATACTTAGTTTCAAATTTTCGGTTGAATATTTCATCATTTGTGTGCATTAGTTCACTTAGACATCAAAATTGTCCAGTTTTTTATGTTCTTCATTTAATCACGAGTTTCTTCATATTAATCAACTCTAGATGCATAAATTTATTGTGGCTAGTTCACATAAGGTGTTAAGAGTGCCCTAGTATTTTTGGATTGATTTTTAGGCACTTGTATTTGTGTTTTGAGCTGAATATTCATAGAATGCTTAAACTGTCCAAATTTTGTGATTAGCCTATATTGATCATATTGCTTGACCATATACACGTTTTTATGTTTGATCTCTGTCATACTAAGTTTGTTTAGGCTTTTAAGATTATTATTATTCATTCATATCATTCATTGAAAGCTAAAGCCCTTAGTTTAATTGTGCATTAAGTGAAATACTTTTCAAAATATATTTAGTTCCTTGAGTTTAGGGGAATTGTATCTTTTTGTTAATTGTGAATTATATAGGCTTCTCTTTGCCTTGACAAGATTTGGGATATGTTACTCTTCACCTTAGAAATTAAGATTGATGTGTTTGGGTTACTCATCACCTTTGGAAAGTAAGATTGTAAATGTTACTCTTCACTTTAAAGGAAGATTGTACTTGTTTTGATTGATTAGTATAGAATCATCAAACAAGTAGTTGGAAAGGAGATGTAGCC
>JAOXYD010160987.1:0-10271 GCA_028565735.1 Pinacopodium congolense | reverse complement strand
ATGATTTCTTTTTCTTGAAGTCCTTCTTTTCTTTCCTCCACTCCTTCTTTTCCTTCTTTTTAACTTTTTCTTCTTCTTTTCGTAGATGGGGGCATTGCGATCTCAGATGTCCCTTTTCACTACATTCAAAACATGTTGTATTAGACAATTTATATTTTGAGTAAGATGTACCTTTTTCGCGCGTTGAGGCATTCCGTATGAACTTCTTCAGCCTTCTTGTAATGAATGCGAGTTCTTCGTTCTCGCTTCCAACCGATGATTCTTCATTGTCACTCTCCTCATTTCTGCTTACTTTGAACGCCACATTTTTCTTCCTAAGCACCTCCTGTTCCTCTTGAATGTTTTTCATCCTCATCTCATATGTTAAAAGTGATCCAATGAACTCGTTGAGAGGGAGTGTATTAAGGTCTTTTTATTCATGTATCATCATCACCTTTGACTCCCATGTCTTTAGTAAGGACATTAAGATTTTCCTACATAGCTCAAAACTAAAGTAGGTCTTACTTAGACCTTTTAGTGCACTAATAATATTATTGAAACAAGCATACATTGAAGAAATAGTCCCATTATGCATCATACGGAAAAGTTCATAATCATAAGTAAGCATACCTATTTTGATCTCCTTGACTTGATTTTTACCTTCATGAGTAATCTCAAGAGTGTGCCAAATATCATATCCAATTTCACACATGGCAATCCTATTGTATTCTTCCATGCTTAAGGCACAATATAAAATATGCATAGCCTTATTATTCAAGGATATTAACCTCCTTTCATCTAGGTTCCACTCATTTTCTTTCTTTATAACTAAATCATTTCCTACAAGTTTGGTAGGTATTGTATAAGGTTGAATTACCATTATCCATAAATCTATATTTTCTCCCATAAGATAGCATCTCATCCTATTTTTCCAATACATGTAATTATTGCCATCGAAGTAATGTGTCCTATGCGGATTATGGTCATCTAAGTTATGTAAAGAACCTACAGTGTTCATGAAGTGTGCTATTTAGTCTTTCCTCACAAATTCATTAGAATTTACACTTAAAGTGAGACTTACGCTCTGATACCAATTGTTGGCCATAAATGACACCTAAGAGGGGGGTGAATTAAGTTTTACTAAAATTTCAAGTTAACTCACAAAAATAAAACTAACAGTAAATTTGTAGAAGCTAAATAAAACAATTATGAAACAAATACTATAAAGAGTACTTGAAATTATTGAAAATATAATAAGAAACACAAGCTTGAAAATGTAACAACTTACATCTCCTTTTTGGATCAAAGATAACCAACTATTCTTTTCAAGGTTAAAGAATAACCTTTACATAAATTCTTGTTGTAGTCTTAAGAATAACCTCAGAATACTCCTTTTAAAAGGATCAAGAATAACTTTAAAATAACAAAGCAATTTCTCATTAGTAGAGAGAACATAAATCTCACAAAAACTTGATAAGCAAGCGCTCTTAAATAAGTATACACCTTAAACTTTCAAGACACTTGATCCGACTTTGTAAGCTCTTATATGCTGTCTTTTCATGTTTCCCTTCACTGCTATTTATAGTGTAAAAACATTAAACTATCCGTTATTGAAATATCTGTTACTGGTGAATTTATTTCTTTTGACCTTTGGACATCTCTTGTTACCATTGTATATATCCGATGGACAAATCTTCTATCCATTATGTAATGTGCCTGTTGCGCTCCTTTTGGTCTACCGATAGGTCACGTTCGATCGACCAATCTTCTAAACTTTTTCATTTGGTCAGCCGATCTCCTCAAGATGTTCATTTAGTTGACCAATCACTATCATTCAGTCAACCGATCCTCCTTTGATCGGCTGATACTTCCTTTAGCACTGCAATTCGGTCGAAGGATCACCTGTATTCGGTCGATCAACCTTCGATCTTGAGCTTTAATACATAATTGGTTAATTAAACATCTTCTTCTTCAACATACCTATCTTTAAACATACTTAAACAAAAATATTAGTAGAAGACGTGTTTTGTCATCATCAAAATTAGGTGGAACCTCCCTTAGTTCAACAATTGAAGTTAATTATAGAACCTAGAAACATTTCTGCATAACTATAAGTCAACCAATGGCTTAGTTAGGTCAACTAATGCGTCTTTTTAAAGGATATTATTTGACCATATTCATGACTGGTCGATCATTTTATGAGATGGTCCGCTAATGTCATGTTTCCAAGCGTAATGACTAGTTTCTATATCTGATTTTCATGGCTTTTCATCTCCTAATGGCTATGAAACACATGCTTCAACTCTTTAAGCTTCTAAACCCTATAGATAATAATTCTATAGCATTTTTTTAGATCTTAATGCCATTTTGTGTGCTTATTAAGCTTCTAAAGTAATCAACATCAAAGTTTTTTTTAAGTTTTCTTTGTTCTTCTTGTTCAATCTTCATTTTTCAGGCTTCAATCTCATTCTTTTTTTTTTCCTTTCAAGCCAAAGTATTATGTTTTATCAAGCTTTTAAGAGGTTTATCATTCACATTTTTCATCCTTGAAAGTATTAGAAACATTTGACTTTTTAGCTTTAAGTGAAACACTATTAAAAGGTGTATTTTGTATGTTCAAAGGGGATTTTCAATTTTGTTGGTTAGCTATTATTGTATAGGTTCCTCTTTGTCTTGAGAAAGATTGGCTAAAGGTTCTTCTTCACGTTCCATAAAGAAGATTTGACTTGCTTTGGTTTTTGAATAAGTGTTGGTATAGTTTATGATGTTTATGTTGTTAATAAGCAATGAAAAATATGTTTAGTAATAATTTTGCATTGGCTACATTTTAAACCACCTTTTTTCATTGGTTTTGATCAAGCAAGTGTGTAAGTTGTGTAAGCTTCAACTATACTTGAGAGAGTGAGTTTAGGGCTTGATTTTGAAAGTTAAGTTTGTGATTTTGGTATTAATAAAGGAGTTACTCTTTATCCCTAAAAAAAATAAGATTTGTATTGAGTTCCTCTTCACCTATTTGAAAGAAGATAATATTTAGGTTATTCTTCACCTTTAAGAAAAATTGTTAAATTACTTTTCACCCTCTTTTTGAAAAAAAAAAGATTGTTATAAGGATTCCTTTTCATCTTAAAGAAGATTTGATATATGAAATTATAACATTTGTGTTAGGTGAGGATGTAAGCTAAAATCCTTGTATATCCTTCTTTCACTATAAAAAGCATATTCACACTTTTTTTTAGATTTCTAATTTTTTCTTAATCAAGAAAATTCTATTTAAATAAAGTAACGAGCATATCATGTTCACATAAGCTATGAAAGTGATTAAAAATGTCCTTAAATCAAGTTAGACTTCATCATTCATGACTAAAAAGCATTTAAAACATTCATTCATCCAATATTAGCCAATGTGATCATCTATAACATCAAAAATCAAAGATATCTAACATAACATCAAAGAGATCATGTACCTCCCTTTAGTGTATCATCAATTATCCTTTGATTTCCTCCTTTCCTTAGTTTAACAATTTGTCTTATTGATTGTCCTTTTGTTCTTGGAGGTATCCTTAAAGTCCTTTTTCCTACAAAACAAAATTTGATGGATCTTTGATACCCATATTGCCTTAATACCTTGGGGGTTAATAATATTCCCATCATTTAGGCCTTCTGGTAAAACATTTCAACTACTTATCTTGTAATAACAATACCTCTCAACATGTTTATAAATTACACAATAATTGCAAGATAAGGTGCATGACTCTTAAGTTTATGTTTATATGCATATCTATATCTTTAAGTCATTATAGCTCCTATATATATGATATTATGACCTAGGATAGGTATCTTTTTCCCTATTAGTGTGATGCAATTCTAGGTCTTTATCTTTTTATGAAAATAAGACCTAGGATGATAATTAGAAATGTTTTAGATTTTGTGCATTTAAATAAGGGTATGATAATCATTTCATCTTTAAAATGATCTAAATGCATCCTTTTTTAACTTTGCATTCCTATAGAAATTATATCTCCTAGATCTTGGTCTTAATGTATATATGAATGCATGGTGTTATCTCTTAGATTGGGATTTAGAAGTTGTTGTAGCATTTTCCAATGTTGGTCTAGGTACTTGTTCCCCTTCTAAGTTCTTTCCTCTAATGGTATATCCTAAACCACTTCTAATGTTTGAAGAATTTTTACTAATAACATGCATTTTAATTTTCCTTTACTCTTGGTAAATTTAGACAATAACTCCTTATAGATTTTCTATCTCTTTTCTTAATAAAGGATTTTATTTTTGTAATTTATGCTTATCACTATCTACATTCTTTAATTCTACTTGTCTTTTCAAAGATCCATTTTCCTCGATAATTTTTTACAAACAATCTTTATCTACATTTATTGAATCTAATTCATGTTTTAACTTCTCATTTAGTTTGCATACATCTTGTAATATCAATGTTTCCGTGTATTTAGTAGCCACCTTCTTTTTCTTAGTCAAATATTCTAAGCGTTTAACTAACTCGTCATACTTTAACTCATTACTATAATCATCATTATCATTATTAGAATTAGAGCATGTAGGAGCTTCATTATTATCTAAACCAAAATTGGATCATACCTAATCATTTAGGAGGCATGTGTGTGCCACTTTTTCTTGCTCACTCTCTTCTCCTTCAATTTGATTGGTACAATTATAGGTATCATCCAACATTCGCCATATCTTTTAAGTGATTTCACATTTTGAAACTCTATTAAATTTCTCCTTACTTAAGGCATAAAACAAGATATGTACAAATTTATAATTAAGGATAATAAGCTTTCCATCTATTCCATCCCATTAAAATTCATCCTTGGGTAGTGTTTTCTTTATGTTATTATAAATATAGTTTTCGTAGGAGTATGTGCCCCATTCTTTAAAAAATTTTCAAAAATATAATCCTATAGCCCAAAGAAAATTCTTTATTTTATTTTATGAATCTCTAAAATTATTTCCGTCAAAATAATGAGATCTTCCTAAACTATCTAATGTGTCATGACCTTAATCCCACTATTTTGTTGGAAATATTCCTATGTGAGTCCCTGATCTGAAACAAATTATTGGTCTCAATATGAAACCTAAGAGAGGAGTAGGTAAATTAGGTGACTTTAAAATTTCCTAAATTTTTCTAAATCTTTTTTACCTAATTAAAATCCCTCTAAAATCTATGTAATGCAAAAGTTAAACAATTTAATCAAAGTAATAATATAATTAGATTATAAACACTTGAACAACATATATGAAACTCAATAATAATAATATGATGGAAATAACGTAAAATTAAAAATAAATCAGAGATAAGGAAAAAGGGTAAATATTGATATTTGTAATGGTTTGATGCCTAATCTACCCCTATGTCCACTTCCTAGTACCTTATTAGGTACTTCACTATCTTCAATAATAATTAGAACTCTTTGTTTAACAAGGTTATAGGAAAACCTTTACAATCACTTTCTTTTTTAAAAGACCAAAGAATAACCTTTCATAATTTTACACTCTCATTTACGCTAGGTTACAAAATACATTTTAAAACATATCACTCTTGACCAAATTAAGTGATTAAAAAGGGACTGACAAGTAACCTTGAAAATGGACGAAAGTTTCACAAAAAAAAAAAAATCACCAAAACCAACAGAACTTCATAAACAAACATATAATACTCCTCAAACCACTTGTTTATTTATTTCTTTACACTTAGACGGTTAAACAACACTTAAACACAACTATTTATAAGTAAAAAGAACACCCAACTAACTGTTTATGAATGTTATTTAATGTCAACAAACATTTAATTCATTTTTTATTAAAAACTAGCCATTGGAATGCGTTTATCATAAGTATCGATCGACTAGTCTAATTGATTAGTATGCAGAATTTTGGAGGATTAGTTGACCAATGACTATCAGTAGATCAGTCCTCCAAAATCCTATATACTAGTCACCTAGACCATACTGCCTCAGTGGACTAATCCTTTAAAATCGTATATACTAGTTGAATATACCATACCTATTGATCTACTTTGGATGACCAGTCCCTGTATAGTCTTGCTTTTCACAAACTTTTCATATCCAAACACATCCAAATCACTTCCAAACAATTACCATTCATTCTAAAATAATTTCTTAACGCATATTCACATGATTTTTCACATTCAATCATCTTGACTTCTTCTTTTCACATAACCTTAACATAATTGTTAGGGGTTAAATTTATAGTATTTTTAGATGTTATTTGATGTTAATTTAGCCTTATTTGAGTGCTTAAATGTTCCATTTATGTGTTATTATATTTACTTTGCAGGAGGGGGTTTAAAGATGGAGACTGGAGTTAAAAGATAGAAGTTTTGTCAAAAGTCAACTAAAAGTAAACCATCAACGACACCATTCCAAGGTCACGTTGATGGATAAACGGGGTGCCATTAATGGATGAGTAGGGTGATGTTAATGTACATACAGTAGCCATTTTTAACTTAAATCTTTAACATTTGCAGCTTGTCTTCTTCCTCCACTTGCAGCTGCTCCATCCCTATATGAAGAGACCTTTCCTAGACGTTTTAAGCACCAGTTTTAGGATTAAAATACCTTAGTTTTCATATCAAAGTAGTCATTGGTTTTTTTTCATTTCTTTCTTTTGTAATTTGAGATTTTCAGGTTGTTTGAAGTTCTAGCAGCTTCATACATGTAGTTCAGAGTTAGATAACTATCTGGGGATGTGATTTGGTTCATTCTAAACTCTTTATTTCTTGTATTATTGTTGTTATTTTGAATTAATCAAAGTATTGTTTCTCAAATTATATTTATTATGTTCTTTGATTAATTGTTATGCTTAATGTTTAATTTCAATTAAGTTAGATGATTAATTGTCTTAATTTATGATTAATGCATGATTAGTGAATTAATCTTTGTTTATTAAATATTTAATGCTTGTCCTAAACTGGTCATTTAAGATTTTACCATTAGATAATCTAGGATATGACAGTCTCTACCTAGATTATTAGAAAAGTTAATAAATAACATGGTTTAAATCATTGAACTAACCAAAGATTGGTTAATCATGAGGGTACTAGTCTTAGATTAGGATAAGTTAGGACTAGGCTTCCTAAACTTTAAGCCTATTACCTAAGTCTGAGGCATAACCAAACCCCAGGATAGGACCAATAGAGATAAGTCAGTGTCTTAACCATAGCACTTCCTTGATTTAGAGAAGACCTTAGATTAAGCATCACTGATCCATCAATTAAATCATTTACTACCAAAGATTAACTGAATAATTTAGGAAAAGCAACATGTGACTCTTTTACAATATATTGAAATTTTTCTAAGCTTTCTAGATTAGCTTTTAGTCATTTATTTTCCTAAATCATAAAGCTGAGTGTTCTCTAGATAATTGTGATTCGATTGACTTAGTACTTATATCATATAAACTTCCTCGTAGGATCAATACTCGGATTTTAAATATACTTCACTTTATTATTTGATTCGACTAGTACGCTTGCCGAAAAGTTGGTCTCGAATTAATTGTTAAATTATGCGTTGAAGGATAGATTAATTTGAGCTAATTTTATATATAGCCAACTGCAATCAATAATCACACAATCTGACTTCAAAATTCATCCTATCATTTATAGCCACTTCATTTCACACAAGTTTTAATCCATTCACATAAGTTAACTTCTTATTCATACAAGCTTTAATACATTAACACATTGACTCACCTTAACCTTAACAACTTATCCTAAAATTATTAACTACATCTTTTCACACTCTTTATTATACACACATCACACTAATTCCCAAATCCATTTTAATGTATCAAAAGGAACTTTAGAAATCATTCACATGCTACTCCTATTGATATGTATCCTATATATAACATCAGGAATCATGAATGCACAATACATGAGGTCAGTCATCTTAACATAATGAATGGATCAAGATAAGACTACATTAAAACTTACAAAATAACCTATTCATTCTATCTTGATCTTCATTTTAAACCTTTTTTTTTAATTTTCATAAACTCCATTTCATTTCATACTCTAAGGCTCCAAGACATAAAATTACATCTCCACAACACATTTCGAACACACTTATCTTTTCATACACTAAAATTATTAGCAGTATTATTTTATCATCATAAAAATTTAGATGCAATCACCTTTTATTCAATAAAGTCCATGAGATTCATGTCTTCATGTGGACCACTTCAACCAACTTGAGACTTTTAATGGACATATTGTGACATGTTTCAACTCTATGCAAACTTTTAGATTGATCCTACATTCAAGTAGTACTTAAAAAATGCACATGGATAAAAATTACTTTTGGATAAAATTTTCCTAACTCATGGGGCAACGTGTTTATTTCCTAGGAAACAACTTATTTATAATTATGGTATTTGATTGCCTTAATGAACAAATCAAGGGTATATCATTTATTGATAATTAATTTTATCTAACTTTTATATTCTAATTTTTTAAAATGTAACTTCCCCTTGTCTAATTCACTCTGAATACATTAATATGTAGAAATATTTAATTTATTTCAATTATACATATTAGCATTTTCATCACATTTAATTTTCATTACGCTTTATTATATTAGATTTAATTTCTTTTATGCCATTTTTAATTTGATTTATTTTAAGTCTTAAGTATTCTTAAGGGATAATAGTTACATAGGTGATCAAGCTATTTGGATTTTTTCAGTTAAGTAATCAAATTTTTAAAAGTTTCAATTGAGTGATTAACGTTTGAAAAGTTAATCAGTTAAGTGAAAAAAATTAATTTTATGTTTTCTTTACTTTGTTTGAATTAAGCCTTTTGAATCCGTTAAGTTAGGGGCCATTTGGTATCACTCATAGTTTTTTATTGTTGTTTTATATTTTCATTTTTTTTGTATTTATGTTTTTCTTATTAAAAAAAACCTATTTAGTTGATATTTTTAATAAAAATAAAAACCAAAAATATGTTTGGTTGAAATTTATAATAAAAATAATTTAATAAAAATAACCAAATATGAAATAAATTTAAATTATTGGACCAAAATACTCTTATACACCTTAAAAATATATCATTAGTCAATAGATTGTATTAATTATTCAATATAAAAATTTTGTTTATAAATTTGTTTTCAAAACATAAAAAAATATTATTTTCTTGTTTCTCTTTTTCTTTTTCTTTTTTTTTTCTGATTTTGAAAACAGAAAAATAAAATAGAATGCAATCAATTCATTTTTTCCTCTATTTCTTTGTTTTCGAAAATAAAAATAGAAAAACAAAAAAATAAATGACAATAAACAAGCCAATTTAGTTTGGGCAAAATTTTTTGAATCTTAAAGTTAATAAAATTGTTGGACTATTAAGTTTTCTTCCCAAGGGTATAGTTACCTCTTTTCTTTCAATGAGCTTGTATTTATTTTTAGGTTATTTCAATTCAATCCACTCTTTTTTAAACTCATACAGTTTAAGTGTCTTGCCTTTACACCCTTTTTTGTTTTCAAATTCATTTAAACCCACCTAGTTTAGATTTACCCATACAAATCATTTGGATTTTCTTGAATAAAATTTCATGTTCCACTCAAGGCCCAAAATTTATTTATTTTTATCCAATACCTATTTTCATTTATGATTCATGTCCTTTTTAATACTATTGTTATTGCACTTCTTATCTTTAATTTCATCATTAATATCATAAGATAATTACACAAAATAATTAGAAAATATTACTATTATTTAAGTTGCAAATAGTAATTGGTAGTTTCAAAAGTCTAACTATACAACTCCAAATATAATACGTCACAGTCAATATACACAAAACATAAAAAAACAAAAAACTATATGCATTCTATGTCGTTAGCCCCACCTAACCTTAACGATTTCAGTCTCAAACACTAGGATTATCTCCATTTACTCTATTACCTAAAAAATGTAATGGTAAGAGATGAACTGCCAACTCAGTAAAGGTCACCTAACCGTAACCTTAGATATACATATCTCAATATACAATAACCAGAGAGATGATGAAATAACCATTACACAAAACATGCATAAATTAAACACATTATGGTAAAAATACTCAATACACATCCACAATATTATGACTATACTCAATTATATTATTATTACCATTTATTATCTCATTCTGAACCTTACTAAACTTAGTAGGCCTATATTCAATAGACTGCCGGCTCATCTCATCATATCCCATCACTGTGTGAAAAATAAAATCACAAATACATATATCTCGGCACATGGTACCTCT
>JAOXYD010160959.1:0-10272 GCA_028565735.1 Pinacopodium congolense | reverse complement strand
AGCTCAAGGGCAAGGGTAAGTAATGGCTTGAAAGGAGGTTAGGCGTGATTTCCACTTTTTGTCAATCAATTTAGGGGAACACTAAATAAATAACAATAATGATCCTGCTAAATAAAAACACACAAAAAAATCTTAAACATAACAAATTAAACTTAAAATGCAAGAAAAACACGCCAAACACTTAGAAAAACCTATATTAATGGACACCTATCAACCACCTCCAAAACCATGCTCTAGATCTACATTTCTCTAATTTTACCACTGATACTCTATACATGGTACTCATGAGAGACTACTATTATTTAAATTATGAGATAGTTATAATAAAAGAACTAACAGAAATAATGCCTCTTAAATGGCTGACTAATTATGAAAGAGAATTCTATACTTCTCATCGTCACTTTATCCATATAATAATTCCTCTAGTCCTTAGTAGTCTTAAAGATGGCATTATAAAATTGATTTTAAAAAAAACTAGGGTAGGAGAATCTTGATTGACCAAGGCCCTTTGGTCAAATTCTAATGATTACTCTAGCTTTTTCTTATAAAGAGGGTATGAGAGATCTCCAATAAACTCTATTTATCCACATGGGATTTACTCTTATATTAGCCATACCAATGGCTATTTCCTTTGGGATACCAACCCATCCACACATGAACTTAAATGTAGATGATGGGAAGATGATGATTCTGAAAATGATATAGAAGATAACCATTTAAAATAAGCACTGAGGAAAATTAAACATCAATGCATTCGTCGTGGAAGATTTCAAAAAGATGATGATGATAACCCTGATTCCAAACCTTACGTTGGCAATCATAATCTAAGATCAAGGCTCCAAAGTTTATTTGATGTCTTGAAAGTAGTAGCAAAGGAGCATTTAATGCAAAAACTCATTCTAAGCCATTAACTCTAACTATTCCTTCTAGATCTTCAGAATCACTTCCTTGCATAATGATGCATTTGTCTAAGCCTTATGAAGAGGAATTTCCTCATCTTCAACAAATGAAAAATGAAGCAACTAGGGTACTAGCTCGATTATTTTTAGTACAATCTCTATAAAGAAATTTTATACTAGTCCCTCTCGCTGAAGAAATCTTAAATTGAAAAGCTAAAAATTCAATTGCCTATAATAGAGTGCTTCATCACATTAATTTTAAATTCGTCAATTTATCAAGATAGACTTAAGAATTGAATACCAAATTTGACACTATATCTCTCTAAATCTAACAATAGCATTGAAAGTTGATCAATCAAGCTTAGGAGCTTAAGAAAATATTTGGATGTTTTTTATTATAGGCCTAACTTTTAAAGAAAGGAAAAAGTGCTGTCACGAATTTGTGAGGAACTAAAAAAGATATAGTCAAATATGTCATGAGAGAAATTTGAAACCATTTATGATCTTTATCCTTCAATCTTTTCAACCAAATAGTCAAATTATACGATGTCATCCTATCTAAAAGCCTTTGGTTATGGACAACTTTTTAAATTTCATATCCATTGTTTCACCAAGCCATCATTAGGAAACTACAGGCTTTTACTCAACTTTCAAACCATTAATAGAAACCAAAAGATTTTGCTTCCCCCTTTTTTTACCAAATCTACCCAAAAGCCTCCTTAAAAGCCTTTGTAAATTAAAACATTACCTCCTTATACTCTAAAAGACCATGCTTCCCCATTGATGAAAAAAGATTTAAAAAAAACTATGGGAGATTATAAATTTATAGCCATCATCCAACTAGCTTCTTATTTTTGTTACTTTGAATTTGAAAGCTCCACTTAATAGCTTTAGGATAGATTAATTTACATATATTATTCAACTTTTCCAAATCCTTATAGTCATTCCTCACTCTCACCTATAATAAACAAAAGTTAAACCTGAAATAGAAGTTAAATCTATAATGCAAATCCATCCCAACCGTATGTAAGTTCCACTTATAGAACTACTTTTAGACTATAGTTCACCTTTAATGATATCCTCCAACTAAAAGGAGAGATAGATTATATGGATTTAGAGCTTTTATTAATCTACATATGACTAAGCTTAATGTTACACTTAAAGAAGTCTTAGTGGAGTTCATTTCTAAAATGACTGGAATCTTAAGAGAATGTTTCACAATTTAGGAGAGTACATAAGACTTTAAGTTGTATAGCTTTTAAATAATTCCCCATTGGAGAATATCTATAAAAAAATTCATTAGAGATGTCCAATTAATAGATAGATAAAGTCATTAGGAATATTTTAAGATGAAGTGTTTTTCCATGGATAAAAGAGAGATCCAAAACACTTCCATAGCTTTAAACAATAATATATGCTCAATGGGTTCAATGATGTTAATCTTATATACATGTTTATTGCCTCATTTCTTAAAGAAATTTAGCTATAACTTTAGAAAGCTATAAATTCTTTGCATTGAGAAATGATAGAGATATCAAATGGTAAAATATATTAACTAGCTCTAGCTATTTTTGACAAGTTATATTAACAAAAAATTTTCAAAGTCATGACAAAATACAGACCCCAACTTTGACAGGCTTGTAAAAAGCCTCATCTAACATAAAAAGAAGGTGAATGTTTCTACTAGACTAAGAAAAAGTCCCATTTCGTAAAACTGAGATATAAGAATTATCAGAGACCTTTTAGAAAATGAAGAAGAAGAATAATAAAATTTGTGACATTTTTTTAAAATGGTCTTTTGGTGCCAAAAAATCAAATAAGTTTTATCTTTATAGCTAGATATGACATTATTCTAAGAGATGTCCTAAAAAGTCTAAAAAAGATATGAAGAGCCTTCAATCTATAGAGGTTATTATACCAATTAGAGAAGATGAAGATATTGAATCTAATTTTAAACAAAAATTCAATGAGGATGAAAAAACTGAATTTTCCCTTCCTATTTATGAATTCTATTAAAACTAATAATTCCTCTTTGGAAAGAGATGATGATTTTATGTATATGTTAAAGTCTAGGATGAAATCATTCATCATGCCTTATATAAAGATTTAACTATTTTTAACAAATACCATAAGCCTATCATAGTTATAGGATACATAGATATTGGATCTTATAAGAGTGTCATCAAACCTCATATTCTTCCTTATCAAGCATGGTAATCTCATTATGAATATTTTACTGCTATAAATGGAAAATCTTTTAGGATTAACTTTATTATAAAAGAGCGATGTGGCATAAAGTTCTTTCCAAATTGCATTGTATAAACATGATTCCTTAGTAGTAATCTTCTAGGACTAGATATTCTCATTGGAATTGAAATTTAGTGTCAAGTAAAGAAATTGCAGATCTTACCCCAAGACATCAAGTATAAGTAATCTTTTTATCCTTATACTAACATCCATAATATATTTGAACTTCAAAAAATTCCTCTAAGATATGAAAACATTCGAGATCAACTTCTACAATGTTGTCTTGAAAGGCATGATCAGTTTAATCATCGACATCTTTTATGGAAAAAAATAGGAATTCATTGTTCAATTGCCATTTAAAAGGAATGATGATATCAATTCAACTAAAGACACTCATCTTAGAATGAACCTAAAGTACTTGGCATTAGTAAAAGAAGAATGTGCTATTAAACTAAAACAAGGATTGATTAATCCTAGTAAGTCTAATTGGGCATGCCTAGCATTTGATATAGAGAAAAGAACAAAAAGAACCTGAGTAAAGAAAAAGCCAGTGATTGATTACAAACTACTGAACATTTTTCTTCAAGATGACAAATTTCCACTAATAAAATCAACATATATAGGATGTATCTACAAGAAGCAAATATCTTTCCTTGATCTTAAGGTAGGGTTTTAGTAATTAGGAACATATCTTATAGATCGTTATAAAATTGCATCCCTAATCCTCAATTCTATTAGTCAATATTGTCTTTTAAGCATAAAGTTGCTTTATCATTATTTCAAAGGGTCATAACAAGAATTTATAAGCCAATTTTAAGGAGTCCATTAATTTACATAAATGAGATCTTATTAGTATCCTAAAACAAAGAAGCACACTTAAGGCATTATTAGAGCGATTTATGGAGATCATTAAGAAGTTTGTCATAATGCCTTCAACTTAAAAAATCTAGACTTGCTCGACCCAAATAAAATTTTTTATAATGAAGTTCAATGATGGTTATTATCAACTAGGAACACATATTGCTAATAAGCTGCTTAACTTTATTTATAAAAACCTCAATACAAAGTAAATAAAATAATTTTTCTTCATGTTGAATTACATCTGTGTCTTTATTCCCTATCTGACTAACCATATAAGCTAGTTTCAAGGTTTTTGAAAAGGAATCCTCCACCTTGGAGTGAAAATCCAACAAGGACTGCTCAACACCAAAAGAAAATCACTTAACATGCATCACTACTTAAGATTTCGGACAAAGGGAAAAGAATCTCATAAACTAGTGATAGTGAAAATTATTAGGGTGTAGTATTAACTAAAGAGATAGATCATAAGAAGTTATACTATGGACATGTTAGATGACAGTTTAAAGAGTTAAAAAAGTATTACCACCCTATCTACAATGATATTCTTACTATTAAAAGAGGGATAAAGAAATTTATTTTTTATTTTAACCTTTATCATTTCATTATTGAGATGGATAATCATCTTTTTCAAAAGTCCAAGATTCTAATAAGAATATCTTACTAGATAGTAATTATGCCATTAGAACAATTGATTCTCTCACTATAAATTCTCAGTTCACTATATAAACTTAAAATTACCTTTGTCATTGTGGTAATGAAACGTCTAACTTATGAACTTTCCTTGAATGTTATTCCCCACTGATGCATTAGAGGAAATAACTATCATAAGTTATTGATAAATATAACTTATGAGAAATTCCGTCAGCCTAGCAAAATATTTGGTGCTTCTTTATCATTCATAGGCCTTATAGTTTGGTAATAATAGGGTGAGTGCTTCTTTATCATTCACAGGCATTATAGTTGGCAATGAAGAATTGATTTACACTCCTAATTAAATACATTACTATCATACCTCCCTAAAATAGCTAAAATATATAGATTAAATCATGAAAAAATCTTAAAATGTTTCTTTAAAGTCTTAATAATTTTCCTAAATATAGCTTCTTATTATGTGCACTTCACTTGGTCTATGTCTAGGAGAACTAATAATCCTAGACATTAATGACCCAAAAATGAACATGGACCTAACCTTAGGCTTAATCTCTGCAGAACCATCTAAGCCTATAGCTTCATATTTTCAAGATTCTTAATATGCTAATGACAATAACTTTGAAATTAATAAGGATAACAATTGAATGTGTCCTTCTAGGACTTAAAAGCAACTTGATAGCTCATATAAGAAATCTTCATAAATGAATATACCACCACAAATGAATTTTCTCCGTCTCATGAACCTATTAAATGGCATAATAGTTTTTATTTATATCTATACTATCAATTGTATTATTATACTATAGGGCGCATTATGTCCATAATGGTGTGTCATTTCTTAACATTATGGGAAAATTACAAAAAAAAATCCAAAACTTTGGTCAATTTTTCAATACTAGCCAGAACTTTAAAAAGTGAATAAAATTCTCAAGCTTTCAATTTATTAGAAAACTAGCCTATCGTTAATAGTTCTATTAATGGTGGTGATATGGCAAACCTTTAAGTAATTCTTCCCCGTTAATGGTCAAAGTTAATGGTGACACATGGGCATTTGGAATTTTTAATCTAAAACAAATCTTTAAGTAATTTTTTTCTTTCAATTTCACCTTTTGAAGTTTTTATTAATATTGAAAAATTGACCAAAGTTTTAGATTTTTTTTTTGTAATCTTCCCTAACATTATTGTACTATGTGTGTAAAGCATTATACTTGTACTATGTGTCTATCTAATAAGTGCATAATTCATAATGTTTTCTAATGTAATTTGATGCACATTTACTTTAAATTGATGCTATGTTGTTTGATTTATGTTTGGAATTATTTACTTTGTATATTAGAGTTTAAAAGTGACGGAAATATGGAAAATGCAACAGAAAATTTTGAAAAAAGAGTAAAATGACTGTAACTATCATACCCCTATTTGACACCTATCATACCCCTGTTTTACTATTAGGAGCCATTGTTTTACTTCCATTGGAGGCTTAAATGTGAGGGGTTAAACAACGTCGTTTTACTCTTTGTTAAGTACTTTTTAACTACCTATCAAGCTTTTTCAAACTGAATCTTCTTCTCCCATTGACTGCAACTTGTCCAACTTACTCCAAACATATAAAAAAAGCTCTAGACATCAAGTTTGCTTAAGTTAACAATAGATTGAGAGGAGAGAATCTAGATTTAGTCTAGTTTTTCTTCTTTATTCTTTTAAGTTAGTTTTTATTTTCTATTTTATTTTTCTAACTTTATTTTTAATATCTTCATGTTATATTCAAGGATTCCAAGAGTTTAAACACTTGATTAGAGACTATCTATCATTTTATAGGATTATTTGGTGCTTTTTAAACGTTGAACCTTTTATTCATATTTATGCAAGAAGATGTTGTTTATGTTTAATCTATTTTGTTTTATACTAAATATGCAAGCTTAATCTATTTTCATGCTAAGGATAGGTTCTTTAATGCTTTGATTGAGTTATTAACACATTATTGGATGTTAATCTTTGTTTATTTGAGTACTTAACACTTGTTTTGAGTTAGCCACTTAAGATATGATGTTAGATGATTAAAGATCTAAGAAATCTATTTTAATCATTTGAAAAATTAGTAAACAATATGATTTTAATCAAGACCTGACCATTGGTTGGATTATCATAGGGGTATTAATCTTTAATATAGAATTTAAGATTATAACTTTTTGAACTTTAGGCCTAATGCCTATTAACTGAATGAATAGCCAAACTTCAATTTAGGATGGTTAGAGATAAAGCATTGACTTAACCATAGTAATGTTTAGAGTTAGTGAAGACCCTATATTAGGCATTCCAATCCATTTTATAATTAAATTAAAATGTTGAAAGCCTAAGCCTTAGCTAATTAGTTAGTTTAGTAATTTTTAATTAATCTGAATTCAAAGGACTTGTTGGAAGTTTATATGTTAATTTAGTAATTTTAACCCTTTTTATTTAGTAATCTTAAGCTCCCTAGATAATTGTAATTCGATTGCCTTAGTAGTCACCCTATTCCTCGTGGGTTCAACACCCGGAGTCATAAAAATGATCCACTTTATTACTTTTATTACTTGTTGATCGATACACTGTCGTATTGTTGGTTTTAAATTGAATTTGAGTTAAATGTTAATTTATTAAATTATTTGAGCTTATTGAGTATTAAACCAACTAACAATAAGTTTTTAGTGTCGTTTCTAGGGAAAGTATAATGATATTAGGAATATATCGGTGTTAGTTACTTTAGAGTGTAAATATTATTTATATTGCTTATAGTGTGTTTGCTTTTGCTTTTGCTTTCTTTTTCTTTGTGCTTTGCTTTGCTTTTTCTTTCTTGTTTGTTTAATTAGTTTGCTCTTGTTAAAATTGACTTGATTCCAAGCTTGTGCATATCTTGTATTCATTTTTAGCCAGGATCAAGTGTAATTTAAAAATGGAACATCACGAGAACTTTAACTTTTCATAGAGAACCAACCATGTTGAAGTAGACTATGTGTACTAGAAGTGGATATAAGTCTAGCATTGTTAGGCCTAGGATAGACTCAGATCATTTTGAAATTCCAAATAGCGTCATTTCTATAATTAGATCTTAACAATTTAGTGGCTCATCCTCAAAAAATTCAAATGATCATTTAAGATATT
Organism: Pinacopodium congolense; assembly: GCA_028565735.1. NCBI lineage: Eukaryota > Viridiplantae > Streptophyta > Magnoliopsida > Malpighiales > Erythroxylaceae > Pinacopodium > Pinacopodium congolense. The sequence continues at coordinate 2,473 of JAOXYD010160959.1, read as the reverse complement.
TCTTAGATATTTGTAATTTTTAAAATCTATGGATATCAGATGATGCATTGAAACTTAGGTTTTTCCCTTTTTATTTAAGAGATAAAACCCACACTCGGCTAAACACTTTAGACCTAGTTCCATCATAACTTGGGATGATCTTGTCAGTTTTTTTTCAACAAAATATTTTCCCAGACAAGATAGCAAAATTAAAAATTTTGATTTCATCATTTGAGCAATATGAAAGTGAGAGTTTGAATGAGTCTTAAGAGCACTTTAGAGAGTTACTTCTTAAGTGCCCTATGCATAACTTTAGTATTTTTTAGCAAGTACATATATTTTACTTCGGGCTCATACCATCTACTCGTAGTACCATAGATGCTACTGTTGGAGGGACCTTGATAGAGAAAACCCCAAGTGAAGTATATAGTTTGATAGAGGACATGGCATCTATTAGCTTCCAATAAAATTTTGAGCATAAACATAGGAAACCATTTAGAGCTAATTTAATCAATGAGACCACAGCTTTACATGGTCAATTGTTAGGCCTTAGTAAGCAAGTGGAATATTTAAAAGCTAAATTTGGTAGTATTACATTCAAGGTTCCTTTAGCATATAATCATTGTGGTAGTACATTCCATTCATTCTTAAATTATCATGTAGGAAATTCATATGCCTCTAATCCTTCAAAAGACTTATTCCATTTTAATAGGCAAGGAATTGACCCCTCCAGTTCTTCTAAGTATAGCTATCCTAATTATTCGTCAAATTATGACCCAGACTACCAATATCCATACATCCATCCTCAAACAAATTCCCATCTTATCCTATCTTCACCAAAAAGATCCAATCTTGAGGATATAATGATGAAACATATCTAAAGCAATGAGTTTAGGATGGAAACTCATGAAAATTCAATTAAGAATTTAAAGATTTAAGTAGGTTAAATTACACAGATCCTAGAAGAGCGGTCACCTAGAACATCACTTGTTATGCCTACACTTATCTCTAAAGTGCATGTTTTGGCCATCATTATACATAACGAAATTGAAATGGAGGATGTAGGAAAAGAAAGAGAGAAAAGGAGGTAATGGAAAGTAGTCAAGAGAAAGAAGAAAAAGAAGTTGACCAAGGTCCACCTAGGTTATTTGCTGATCTAAATATCCAATCTTACCAATATAGGATTATATACCTCTAGATGCTCAATCCTCAATTTACGAGATCTTTCCAGTTATTTTAGAATTAAGTGTTTCATTTTATAATTTGTCTCAATTAGAAGTGCATCTAGCTAGAAATCAATCCATAGTGGAGGAGTTGGAGCCTTCTTATCCCAATTTGAAAGAAATTTTAACGAAAACAATCAAGATAATTAATCTAACTCCAGAACATGAAAATCATGAATTCTGGCAGATTGAGTTAGAAGTTTGTGCTATAGATAGTGATGATGATGAATTTGCAATTAATTATGAGCGTTATGAGATGAATTTTATTGATTATAAGGAAAATGCTCAAGTTATTGGAAATGAAGAAATTAAAGGGTATAATGAAAACATTTTTTCATTCATGTGTGATGATCAAATGGATTATAATCATGTTGATTTCATTGGTATCAAGGATGACTTTAAGATAGAGGATAATATCTTACAGTTCTTGAAGATGAAAATTATGATGAAGTTGTCAAGAAAGAGGACGTTGAATCTATGAAACCATTTGAGGCTATAGATTTAATCGGTGTGCATGATTTTTAAAATAGGCCAAACATGGTAATTTAAGACTTTTTACCATAGTATTTTCAAATTCATAAATGGTGTTCCTTGAAGGATCGAGATCAAAATTTTAATAACCATTTTAATCATTCAGAAACTCTTCAAAATTTAAACTATTTTAATTTAAAAGAGAATGAAAGAAAATGTTGAATTTTGGGCTAAGGAAGAGAATGAAGAATCTCTAACCTTAAGGTCCAGCTAAAAGACCTTGACACTTGTTACGTGGCAACTCAACCTTAGAAGTAGGATTTAATGTGATTTGGTGTATTTTCTTTTGTTTGGTATGCTTTTCTTTTGTTTTCCTTTTTAGTGCTCTTTACCATTCTTTGATTATATTAAATGGAGCATGGTTGCTTATAGTTGGTTTTTGGTGTTTTGATTTTCTTTTGTTGGATTTATAGGTGTTATATTAATGATCCAATTTCAATGTCCATTCCAAGTAGATCTTATGTTTAGAATTATGATTGTCAATAGCAAGACAATGTTTATTTTTCTTTGAATTTTGTGAGGTTTTGCAAATTCTCTAAGGTGGAGATTATTGGAATGGTGGCTTATTTTCAAAGTGGGAATGTCCCATATTGAAAAGGAATGAAGAATAAAGGACATGTGAAGACTATAAAAAAAAGCCCAATCCTTTGGTTAAGTCATCCCAAAAACAATTAAGCCTATTTTCTCTAAGGCATTGTTTTAAATTCCCTTCTTTCTCTCCTTGTATTTCTTTTCTATAA
>JAOXYD010160921.1:0-10273 GCA_028565735.1 Pinacopodium congolense | reverse complement strand
CCCCCCCCCCCCTCTCTTTTGAGTACCATAGGACTTATAAAAGGTATCAGAGTAAGGTCTTAGAAAAAATTTTAAATACTCAATTCATCTCCCCTCTTAAGTGCCATAGGGCATATAAAGGTATCAGAGTAAGGTCTCACTTTTGGTTTAATTTCTAAAAATATTGATGAGAAAAAATATGTTATAGTACATTTTAGTGATTCATTTAGTCAGGAGGGGTTAGATGTGCATATGCCACCTTTGTCTAACAAAAATGACTTTTTAGAATGGAAAATTATAATGAAATTTTTCTTTAAGGGCCAAAATATTGACTTGTGGAAAATTGTTGAAAATGGCTCTTATATTTTTGCAAGTGATATAAAAAGTCGTTTTAATGAATAAAAAAACCATGCATATTCTATTTGATGCATTAGATAGGAGCATAATTGATAAAAAAATTTTATGTGTGTTGGGGTAGGTTGGAAGATACATATATATATATATATATATTGGTAATGAAGTTAAAGAAGTTGAAAATGAGTAAAAGGAAGAGGAAGAAGTCTTTATATGTTTAACAAAAAAGGAGAATGATGCTCCATCTTTAGTTTCAAAGTGAAGGTAATAAGGTACCTTTGACTTTTAATCTTATTATTAGAATAATGATGATAGTGATTACGATGAATTATCATATGATGAGCTAGTTAAATGCCTTAAGGTTGTGAGTTTGAAAAGGAAGAAACTTTCTTCTAAGCATAGGAAAGCATTAAAAAAATTGAATGATTGCATGCATGAGAATAAAAAGTTGAAGAATGAAATGCATGAAAAATTAGAATCTAAGAATGTATTCATTTTATAAATTGATAGGTTGAAGAGTGAATTGCATGACCTAGTAGAATTTAGGAGTGTAATTGTCAAAATGCATAATGAACATGATTTGGAGCATGAAATTAAGGCATTGAAGAAGGAGATCAATGACTTTAAAGAATCTTTGTCAAAATTCACAAAGGCAAAGAGAAGTTAGATTACTTTCCTAGATCCTAGAAGGCTTCTAGTGATAGGCAAGGTTTAGGATACACTAAAGGAAGTGTTTTTAATGATGCGAGACTATTTTTATAAAGGAAGAGAACATAGAAGATGAATATGTGCCTAAGCCTTTACTAGAAAATGTTGCATCTTCATCTAGACCACGTTTAAGAAGATTCATCATGCATTCATATATGCGTCTAGATCTAAAACTAGGAAAAATATGCATTAAGGTAGAGATAGGTATAATTTTCATATAAATAGATAATCATCTCATAATCAATTTAATCCTTGAATAAAGAAAAAATGATCATACACATTTTCAAGCTCCTTATATACATGATCATAACAATAGGAGAATGTCATTTTTATGTCTTAAGAGGAATTTTCATCAAGAAAAGAATAAGCATAACATTAGAGCTCATTTTAGGAATCATAGCAATCAACATGGTCATGCTTCCTACTTGCATATAAGTAAAATCATAGTTAATTCTTATTCAAGGAATAAATTTCATGAAGGAAGAATATTTAGGGATGGAAGACCTATAAATTCATTTAGGTTTCATTTTGGTCATTATAACATGTTTCATTCTCATATCCCTTAGATTCATAAGTGCATTCATAAGAAAGCTAATCTTGATAAAAGGAATGCATTTAAGCATAAAGAACACAAGTTTCACCATCATACATATTTTACATGTTTTTTTTTTGTGGTAATGTTGGTCTTGTAAAAAGAATATTGTTTTGTCAAACATAAGATGTTTAGAAAACCATTAAGGATATGGGTTAAGAAAGGTGTAAGTGCTAACCCTCAAGGATCCAAGTTATTGTGGGTACCTAAAATGCATTTATGCTTTATTTTATAGGTCAACATTTATCGATATCAATTGGTGTCAAAGAAAAGAAGGAACATGTGGAATCTTCATCATTAAAAACTCATCATGAAGTTCTTTTATGAGCTTACCAAGCATATTGCTGAACAAAGTGAGGAGAAGAGAATTTAGTATTAAAAGATGATGAAAAAAGAAAGTGTTTCTATTTTTTTACTTAATAAATTTTGTCTTAACACATATTTACAGACAGGTGTTTTAACTAAGAGTATTAGAATTAACATAAAGGTTTTATGTAGAAATTTTATTGAATGTGTTTAAGGGGGAGCTATTACATAAGAAGGTGATAAAGGCATAGTTTATAGTATTTCTTAGTGTTATGTGATATGTACTTACCCCTATTTTGATGTTAAATTATTTAGTTTATATTTGATTATTCTTAAATTTGTAGGTTAATGCCTAAAACTTAAGATTGATGCAAAAATCACATTTAAAGCATTTTCTAGGAGATCAACATACCACTTTAACGGTGTCATTGATGTCTTCTTTTAAACCCCCAATGATGGCCATAGAAGAATTCATCACAACCCTAGATATGACATCATTATTCTCCAACAAACCCCTGTTGATGTACAACCTAGAGATAGAAGATTAACACAAGGTATTAATGGAGTCTTAAGTTTTATTGATATCTATAGACATGTTTTTCTAGCTAGACGCAATCAGATTTCTTAAACAACTTGTAACCAACTTACATTAACCCTAATTAGGACACATAAAACCATCCTTATAAAGTTGGAGCACAACTATTGGGCAACCAAAAGTTCGTCTTTTTTCATTAAATTTTAGATTCTCTCTTGTTGTTTTTCTATTTCAATCTTTTGTATTAGAGATTTCAAGTTATTTTGTTGAGGATTCTAAGAGCTTAGGCACATGATTTAGAGTTATAAACCTATTCGGAGCATGATTTAGGGCTTTCTAAATTTTAAATTCATTTTATTTCACTCTTTATTTGGATTAATCAAAAGACATATGGTTTAAGTTATATATTATGTAAAGACATATGGTTTAAGTTATATATTATGTTCTTTGCATAATATATGTGGCTAATCGGATTTTTAGCTAAGGTAAAGATAGTAAATGGTTCAATTGAGTTCTTACGCATATTTGAATGTTCATCTTTATTTATTTGAGAGCTTTATCCTCTTTTATAGACTAGCCACTTAGAATAGAGTCATAAATAATTAAGGATGTCATTTAAATTAGTTAATAACTAAACTTTGATTAATTGTGAAGCTATTAGTCTTAAAATAAGGAATTTTTTGAATTAAATTCTTGACCTTTATGTCTATTACTGAAGTCTGTTAAATAATCAAATTGCAAGATAAGACCAATAGATAAAATGCATTGTCATAACCATAGTGTTGTTTTGATTCATGAAGATACCTTAAATTAGGTATCATAATCTTTAATAACTTAACTGAATCACTGAAAATTTGAAGCCTTAGCTATCTATATAGATTTGGTAATCCTCAATTAAATTCTTGATTTTCTTTTCATTAATTAGATACATTTAGGTTTAGTTTAATAGACTTTAATTTGATGATTCAATCAATTTGAGTTCTCTAGATAATTGTGATCTGAGTAACCTAGTTCTTTTAGTTTAATTCTATAAAAGCAGTAATCCAGACTCATTTAAATCCATTGTATTACTTGTTGATAGGTGCACTTACTTTAAAGTTGGTCTTGAGTTAAGTTTTAAATTTGTAAATTGTTATACGATTTAAAAAAGTATTTTGCATAAGTTTAAAGTGATGTAATTATAATTGGTATATTTCATAAATGGTATCTTTTACAATTGGTATTAGAGTTTTTGTATGATTTTTTTTTTCAAATTGATTCATTGCTTATGTTAGATAAAATGGTTTTTTGAAATTGGTACCATGTTTTTACAAGTGGTATCATTTTTTAAAGTGGTATCATCTTTGAAATAATTCATATTTTTTAAGCTTTAAAAAGCATGCCTTTCCTCATGTAATTATATATATATATATATATTGTAATGCATGAATCTAGGAAGAGTATACATTTTTTACACATTTCAAATTTTTTATATGATAATAGTTATTTCATATAGGGGAAGTTGATTTTTGAATCATTTTTACAGTTATGATTTGCAATTTTTAGCATAATAGTTTAATTATGTTTTTAATGCAAAATATGGTTTTTCATGCATAACATGCATAATATAGGTTAACATATATTTAAATTCATAATTTGCATAATTTTTAAACATGTGTTTTTGTGCAAAAGTTGCATAATATGTGTCTATGGTGTATAAAGATGCATAACTTATGGTTTGTGATGCTTTTTTTATTTTTAATCTCTTTTCATACTTTATTGTTCCATAATTTATAATTGCATACATTTAGGGGGAGTGAAAAAAAATTTCGTGCATGGATTAAAGGGAAAGTTATTTACATGAGACTTAGGAAGAAAGATATGTATTTTGGAAGGATTTTCATATGGATATGAGATATGGAAATTGATTAATGATATTTTTTTTACATGAAAACATTTGTTATTGAAATTCTTTGCAATTTTTGTTGATTTTATGACAATTTGAATATTTTCATTAACAACTAGTACTCTTTTTTATGATATTAACAAGAGGGAAAGTGTTGTGTGATATTAAGGAAAGATATGAGTTTTAAGTATAAAAGGGGAGAGCGATAGCATAAATTTAAACTTAAACTTAAATAATTAATTAATAAATATATTAATAACTAACTTAAACTTAAATAATTAATTATAAATAATTAATAAATATATATATTAATAACTAATAAAAGAAATCCTTTTGTAATGCATTGAGCATGTTAAATGAAGTGTTTTGCTTATATATATTTGCTCTTAATATCATATATTTTGTCATCATAAAAAAGGAGAGATTGTTAAACCAAGAGAGGTTTTAATCATTGGTTTTGATGATGAAAAAACATAATTGTTACTAATGTTTTGGTTTTGATGTGCTAAAAAGATAAGCAAATGCAAGGTGTTTAAGTTTACACATATTAGAGCCTAAAGTTGGTGTTTCATATGAAGAAAAAGATTGACATGGAGCAAGAAATGATGAAAGGATAAAGAATAGAAGATCAAATTTATAAAGATCAAGGTTAAATAGTTTTAGGATTATGTTTTTGATATATAAACTTGTCTTGATATTTATCATGCTTAAAAATACTCATTTTTGCATGAACATTTACATAATGATTTGTATTTATGAGTTTGACAATGGTTTTAAAATTTGGTTAAATTTGATTATAGAATATACATATTAGAAATTAGATTAGAATGTCGTATTATTATGTAGTTTCATAATCAAGAGGAAATTATGTTAATTGTTTTTAAAGTATTACTCTTCATGTGTCAAAGTATTGTTGAAAAGTTTGTTTGAACTTGTTTTAAGTGTGATTTGAATATGCTAGGTCGAGATGTTATGTAAAATTTGGTTTTTGAAGTATTTATTAAATTTTTGGAAACTTTGAAATATATTAAAAGTTTTTTTTCAAATGGAAATTTACTTAGCCAAGACATAGTTTTTATTTTTATTGAAATGTCATATTGTCTAAAACTTCTCGTAAGCTAAAACCTTGAAACTTTGTATGAATTGGTTTTAGAGTGAAAAAAAATGTTTTTGAATTGTTTGGTAAAGTTTGCAAAATTCTTGAAAGATTTAAAGTTTTTAATTATGAGAAATTTCCATGAATCAGTTGAATTACTTTTGGCATTTGAAAAATCCTTAGAAATGTATTTGAAAATTACGTGTAATTTTTTTTTTTTGAGTGAAAGAAATTGTTTTAGTAAAGTTTGAAATGTTTTATAATTACTTTAAGTTGAAATTTTTGTAAAATATGTTTAATATTTTTTAAACTAAGACCAGCTTTGATTTTAAGCTTAATCATCATGTCTTGGAAGTCAAATTCACTTAAAGGATGCTTTGTAACTTGTTTAAATTGAATTAGAAGTGAATGAATTTGTTTAAATGAGTTCTGGATGGTTTTTGGTTGATTACATAACCTAATATAGTTTCTATAGCTGTCTACGTTAACTAGTAAAATTATAGATTGACCAATGTGCTTTATAAGCACCAATCAATCGAGGATGACTGATCGACCGGTTCATGCTATCTAGATGCAACAGTTTGTTTTATAATTGTTGTTCAATGGATTTTTATAATTTGTAACGTCCCTTTGATGCTTGTAACAACTAAGAAAGCCTGGGAAGCCTATAAATAATTTTTCTAAAGGTTTTTAGGAGGATATACATTATTGATGAGTGAAAAATATTTGAATGAGTTTATGGATTGCTTTATATGGCGAATGAGCATAAGAGAAAGAATTTCATTTGTGTATGTGTGTGCGTGTGCGCACAAACGTATATGTGGGTGGGTGGGATTTTATGTGTGTGTGTGTGGGTGTGTGTGTGTGTTTGGCATATTTTGAGCCCCTTGACCATAGTTTTTATCAAAAAGGTGGTGTGTGTTGATTTTTCTTAAGTTGATCTTAAAAGATTAAATCTTGGAGGGGTTTGATTTTGGATGTAAATTTGCTAAGATTGGTTTTGTAAAAGGGTTTCTTTTCATCCTTAGAAAAGAACATTGTTGTATTGGGTTCCTCTTGAATTTTAGAGAAAAAGAATTGTATTTAGGTTACTTTTCTCCTTTAAGAAAGATTATTATGAGGGTTCTCCTTCACCCTAAATAAGATTTTATAGAGTAAAAATCTAACATTTATGTTGGGAGAGGATGTAGGCTAAAGTTAGTTAGTTAGCTAGCCAAACCTCTATGAAAATATCTACATATCCTTCTTTCCCTATCCTTTTTAATTACTTTTATGTTATGGTTATTATTTAAATTACTTGAATTTGATTTATTGGCATTGAATTGGCATAATGTTCTATATAGTTTGAACATTGGTTTAGGGATTGCATATAGTCAAAAACTAGTTTAAGTGCCTTAGGTTGTTAGTTTAGAAAAAATTTTAAACATCCAATTCGCCTTCCTTTTGGGTGTCGTAGGACTTATAAAACACATATATTCAACAATGAAATAAAAAATTAATCAAAAAGCATAAATTCATTGTTATTAATAAAATAAAGATTCAAGATAAAATAGAAAATAGAAACTAAAAGATATGATCGATTTGATATCCTAATTGCAAATCCAGCTTTTCTCACCACCTTGGATGCTCCTAACAATTCTAAATCACTAACCCAATAAGTACAAAGAACAAAAAAATAAAATTAAACCTAAAGAAAGTAAATACCTAACTAAGTTTTAAGAATAAAAACTTACCACATCTTTAGCTCGAGTCTTTTTCTTTCTTCTCCTCATTCTTTCCTTTTATAACTTTTTAGTAGTTTCTAGGGTTTGGAAACTATAAAAGTATCCAAGTAGTAGATTAGTCCTTTTTAGCACGAAAACACTCTTCTAAATTGGATTTCTCATATCCAAAACGACACTTGAACATGAGGAAAACGATGTAGCTATATAGGACCATTTACCTTTTGTCTTGACTCGTGTGTTAAAGGTGGTATAAAGGAATCTCAACAGTGTCATTTAATATCAATGTTTACTTTCTATCTTTTTTCATGGAATAGAATAGTGCTTCCTAATGAGACCATAGGTGTCATTTACAATAGGTAGTTTGTTTCTGTCCAAATTTACCAAAATTAATTAAATTATGCTTTTAAAACAAAAAATTCAAAATAAGTCTAAAACTTGAAAAAAAGAACTTACAAATAGCAAAATTTTACAACCAATAATAGGTAAAAACATCAAATAATACACCTTAAAAATCATTCATTTTACCAACTAACAAGAGATTGAAAAGTAACATTCATAAGTTATTCAAAAATATAACCAAGAGAGCATCCAAGTATTCATCAATCAATCATCATCACAATATTCAAAATTAATAATTAGATAGAGAAATCATTTATCTAATAAAAATATTAAAATGTAATATGACCAAATTTAAATAGATTTTTTAAATATACGAAAGGTCCACATTAATAGACAATCATGCCATGGAATTATTAAAAATAAAAACTAATAAAAATTGAATATGAAAATAAACAATGCTAGAAAAATGGAAAGAATTTTTTAAGCATGTCTAATTAAATTTAAGCCTCTTCTTTTGCAGCTACAAGTCCACCAAATTAAGCTAAATGTGATAGTAATGAATTGCCCTTAATACAACCCACTCTCTTCTAACTTTTGCCACCCATGCTTTAGAAAGGATCTAAAGATAAGTATATGGAAATTGGTTAGTTAGACGACTAATTAGAGCTCTTTCTTCAGTTTGATTCTTCCTCTAATTTTTTGTAGACTACTTCTACGTGATTTATTTTCTCTTCCATGTTCTTTTAAAAGGGCCTTCTTGGTGGTTTCTTAGATAGTTGTTTCACTTTTCACTTTTCTAATTCCATTGAATAAAACCTCAAATTGGCTAACCAACTTTTTAAAACATTAGTTAGGCTTCTATCGCCTTTGCATGCCACCTTTTTACATGCTCTTTCAAACTTTTAGTGGGATTTTCCTCCATTTATTGGAAATATTATGACTAATCATGGTATCTTAGTTGAACTCATACTGAGACAATAATGAGCTTACTAAGTCCCTCCAACAATTTACAAATGATTAATCCATATTAATAAATCACCCCAATGTTGATCTAATAAGGTTCCTTCATGAAATAATAAAATAATGTATTCGTGGTCAATATATGTATCCAAGATACTCCAAAGCATTCTCAAGTGAAAGTTTGGATTTAAATTTCAACCATACTTCTCAAATCATATGATCTTAAACTTAGGAAGCAATTGAATGTGCAACACTAAGCATAACTCATAAGGTGGATGGTAAGTCTATTATAGACTCCCAAATAATAAAATACCTAACTAAACCTACTATATAATATGGCAAAGCAGGTTCGATCTCACGGGGAGTTAGGGTGTGCTAAAGCTATTTCTATGGTTGTCTAAATGAAAAATGAAAAGAAAAGAAACCCCTCAATTTTTGTGAACTTAAAATAAATATAAAAGGTAATTAATGAAAACAAAACAAATAAATAAGAAGGCAAAATAAAAAAAAAGAGAACTATAAAAGAGAACTGGGCAAAAGATCTTTCTAGAATTTAGGACTTATAACTGATCATTAAAATATATAGATTGTGAATAGCCTAAAATACTAGCCTGTAGATCCAAATAAGTTCTTAAATCCCAAGTTCCTCCAATTTTAGGTCAATTGAATTAGCTCTGACCACAGTTAGGTTTTTAACCGGCTAACCGATGGTTACGGTTTAGAAAATGTAACCATGGTCAACGGTTTTAAACTGTCATCGGAACCATTATTAACAATTTCGATTACGGTTAGACTAATTTAAAAATCATGGACTGGCAGTTAAACTGGTAATTTATTCAAAATTATAAACTTCCGATCAATTAATTAAAAATATATTTAAAAAATTAAAAAAAATTTAACTTTAACTTTATGTGAAATTTTGTTTAATAGAAAGATGTATTATTTTAAAAAATGAAACAATTGTGAATTGTAAATGAAATATGTTACTTAAGAGAGAGAGAGAGAGAGAGAGAGAGAGAGAGGTTGTAATTATTATGAAAAAAATTGTATTGATATAAAAATATATGTATAGTTATAAAAAATAAAAAAAATAAAAAAAATAAAACTCAAAACTATTGGCACTACCAACTGTCTTGGTGTCTTTGAGACCGTTGGCCTTTAGTCTCTATCTTTAAGGCTGTTGGCACTGCCAACGTTTTTGACTTTTGAAATTAATTTTTTATATTTTTTATATTTTTTCTATAATTATAAATACATCTTTCTATCATCATAATTTCTTTCACAATAATTACAACTCTCTCTCTCTCAACTAACATATTTCATCTACAATTTACAATTGTTTCATTAATTATTATTATTATTATTATTACTACTACTACTACATTTATTATTTTTCATTATTATTGTCAACTCCATTACTACAAAAATGTCTTCCTTAAGAACAACGGGTAAGGGAAAAGAAGCGGAGGAACCAGGTTCATATGAATCACAATTTTGGCTTGGCATCAATGATACACGATTTTCACCTATAGATGTGGAGGTTGGTGACGATAAAGAACATGGCGGTGTACAAGAAAGTCAACAATCCAATCCTATACCAAAACTACGAAAATTTCCGATTAAATCGGATATATTCAAGAAGCATTACAAAAAGGTTGCAACTAGAGAAAAAAAATATTTAATGTGATCTACAACTATTGTGGACATGGATTCAAATGGAAGAGTGGAGGAGGATATGGAACTCTTCGCAATCATTTAAACACCAAACATCCCACGAAGGCAGATATCTCAAAAA
>JAOXYD010160910.1:0-10273 GCA_028565735.1 Pinacopodium congolense | reverse complement strand
CCGACAACAACTTTCCTACTCTACAATTCAATCACATTACAAATTTACTAATAGTGACCCTTGATTCAAAAAATTATCTCACATAGCGAAAAACAAGTTGAAGCAACTTTAATTACTATTACCTTATAGGGTATGTTGACAACATAATTTTCCAATAGATAGTTAATCATGATACTGTTTTTACTTCACCTTCTTCGAACTGTCTCAATTGGAAAAAATTTGAACGCCTTGTTTTTTGCTCCCTTACGACTTCACTATTTGGCTCTATTGCTCAATTAATGTTAAGTTGTCAAGCTAACCAATGTTTTTGGCTTACATTAGAGTAGCACTTCCTTTAGCAATCCCAATCCCACCACTCCTTTCTTCATCACCAACTCCACACTGTGATGAAAGGTTCAGTATTCATCTCTAATTTCCTATCTACCATCACTAATATAGCAAATAAGCTTGAGGCTATTGGCGACCACATTTCATAAGAGGATTTAGTCCTCTTTAACTTAAATGAACTACCAACTAATTATGAATCCTTTATCACTGGGATTGAAAATTGCAACTCTCCTATCTCCCTTGCTAAATTTTGAGCTAAATTACCCATCCACGAGCAACACCTATCATCCTTCCACTCTGTGGCTATACCCTCATTTAAAGCAGCTCTCGCAATCTCCCATGGTAGTGATGCTTGAAGAAGAAGCAGGAGGTTTGAGACAAAAAGACAAAACCTTACCCCATTTCAAGAGACCATGCCTTTTCTAGGCCCAATCCTCCTAGCCCATTTCAAACTAACCTAGGCTAGCTATACAAAAACCCATCTCAGCCTAACTCAATCTATACCCCCAAATCCACTTATTTATACTATACTTCTAGTTCCACTCCTAACCAAACCTCTTTTCCATATACCAAGCCTACCAAACTACCCTTCTAATGGTAGATCTATTGGAAATGGGCAACATTACTGCCCATTGACGTTTTCGATTTTGATATTCTAAATCACATAATCTTCTCTTTAAACCCCAGCATGAAATTACCATAGCCTTTTCTACTTTACATATTGGTCTATCTCACACTAATCCTCATCTTATTCTTAAACTACTGATGGGCTACCTGATACTGATCCTACTGCTTATATGACACCTTATACCGAAAATGTGGAATTCATTACAATGTATGATGGTTCAATCCATGTCATTGTTAGTAATTGTCATACTCCATCCATCTCTTTTACTGACCATCTTATTATTCCTATACTACATAAACCATTTTCTTTTAATAATATTTTGATTTTTACACAGTTTACTGCAAATTATGATTAGATGCTAAGTTTGTTATTGAAAACTCCTGTATTATTAAATTTAATCTTTTTGTTTACATCATTAAGGACCTTCATACTAATATTTCACTTCTAGCTGGTCTCATCCATAATAATCTGTACCCCTTAAAGATTCCTCTCAACTTTGTCAATCCTATTGCCTTTACAACGACACTACTTCTCTCAATCTGTGGCATCAACTTCTCAGTCATTGGTGCAAGTCTACACTTTCCACTTTATCTTCTCTCACATCTAATAGTATAACTAAAATAAATCCTTGAACTTTATGTCTCTAAAGAAAAATTACTAAACTTCCTTTTTCATTATCTTCCCATAGATTTACGAAATCTTTACACCTTATTTACTGTGACATTTGGAGACCTTCCTTATCTCTTTCTTTCTTTAGTTATTGATACTTTGTTATTTTTATTGATAATTTTAGTTTTTATACCTAGATTTTTCCATTAACTCAAAAGTATCATGTGCTTTATCAATTTCAAACCTTTAAGACGACCATTGAAAATCTTTTCTCCACTACTATTAAATCTTTTCAATGCGATGGTGTTTCTAAAATCGTTAAAGGTGCATTTGCACATTATCTAACATCTCAGGGCATCACCTACCATATCTTTTGTCCCTATACTCCTTAATAAAATGGCCTCACTAAATGAAAAATCTGCCACATCACTAAAACTTGCCTTACTCTCTTTTTCCATGCTTTCCTCCCCAAACACTTTTGGTATGATTCCTTCTCTATAATCATTTATCTCATCAATAAGTTACATGCCATTATCCTTTTAACTTACCTTCGTATTTTTGGTTACACCTGTTTTCCCTTTCTTGGCTCTACTAGAACAAATAAGCTCAGTCATAAATCCACACCCTGTGTTTTCCTTGGCTATTACTTGCAATATAAAAGCTATCGTTGCTCTGATCCCTATACCTCCCACATTTATATCTTATCATGTTCAATTGCTCAAAAAAAGACTTTTACTATGCCAAAATGCCTCCATCTCTTTCCTACCCCAATCCACCCTTTAAAATCACCATAACTTTGCCCCTCACCATTTCTTTTCCAATTCCCTTTTCACTTACCTTCCCTCCTTCATCTGCATTCCCTCATCTTTGGTTATACGTATTTGTGATCATACACACATTCTCCGAACCTTTCTTAATTACTATCATATATATAGCAAAAATCATAGTTCATGTGCACCTGATCCAACCTCCTTTTCTCAAGCCAATAAATATTCACATTGATGCCAATTAATGCTTGCAGAGCTAAATGCTCTTCACTGTAACAATACATAGACTCTCATTACTCCACCATCTAATGTCAACATTGCTGGTTGAAAATGAGTCTTTCGTACTAAAAGAAACCTTTATGGCTCTATTGAGCATTACAAAGCTCATCTTATTACAAAGGTTATCCTCAAACTCCTGATATTGATTACACTAATACTTTTAGTTCTGTTATGAAACCTATCACTATTCGACTCATTCTTACTATTACTTTTTACCACAATTGGCCTATTCGATAACTTGATGCTAATATTGCCTTTTTTATGGATAGCTTCAAGAACCCATCTTTATGTCTCAACCTCCTAGCTTTATAAACCCTAATCTTCCTACCCATGTCTTTCATTTACATAAATCCCTTTATACTTTTAACCAAGCGTCAAGTGCTTGGCATCACCTCTTAAGTCAGAAATTGCAGGCCCTCAATATTACCTTATCCAAATCTGATACATCTCTTTTCTTTTATATTACTTCCATCCCACACAAGCCTTGTTTTAGTTTATATGGATGATATCTTGGTTACATTTTCTTCACTTCCCTTCATTTCCTCTATTATCCATGCTCTTAATAGTGACTTCTCCATTAAGGACTTAGGACCTCTTCATCACTTCCTTGGCATTAAAGCAATTACAACACCTCAAGGACTTCTTCTTACCCAAATATAATACATTAATGACCTTCTTCATCACACTAATTTTAACCATTCGGAGCCTATCCCCACACCTACCATACTTAACCTTCCATTACTCAAGAGTCATGGTGACCCTCTATCTGACCTGATTGAATATCATAGCACTATTAGTACTCTCTAATTTCTTTGGGTCACTCGTCTTAACATCTAGTTTGCAATAAACAAAGTCTTGCAATTCTTGCCCTATCTTACTAACATCTACTAGAAGGTGGTTAAACATATTCTTTGTTACCCTAAATCCACCCCTTCCTATAACCTCCACTTAACATGACCCACATCTCTCACCCTCTAAGCCTATTGAGATGCTAACTGGGTTGGTTGTCTTGATGATCAGTCTACATTTGGTTATCGTATCTTCTTTATTTTAAACCTAGTTTCTTGGAGTGTCAAGAAATAACCTACTGTTGCTTGTTTTAATATTGAAGCTGAGTATCGAACATTGCTTCTAGTGCTGCTAAACTATGTTGGCTTACATCTCTTCTTGGGGAAATAGGTTTCTCTTATCTTATCCCTACTTTATAATGTGAAAATTTTAGTGCAATATTTCTGACTACAAATCATATCTCTCATGCTCATACCATACACATTGAAATTGATATTTACTTTGTTCTTGAGTTAGTTGGTAAAAAGGCTATTTTATTCAACCACATTGTTTCTTCATATCAAATTGTTGATATTATTACTAAAGCATTAAGCTCCTCTAGTATTCATCGACTTCGAGGCAAGCTCACAATTGCCAACAACTGTGAACTTGAGGAGAACTGATAACATCATAGATTACTTATAATCCTAGGTACATTAGGGTCATTCTCCAATAGATAGCATTATTTATATATTTTCTAAATCCTTCATATTTGTGTTTATTCTTTGTAAATCATTCATTAAAATTTGTATAGATTTTTGCAGATTACTTCTTATCTCATTGTAATATAACCTTGTATATAAAGGCTATGTGTCTCTGATTTTAATCATCAATAAACCATAACCATTTTATACATTTTTTATTGTTAATATTGACCTAAATTGTCATATAAGTGAGGATTTTATACATCAAATAACACTCTTAATAAATTAAAATTTTAAGGTTATAAAGTTGTTGTTAATAATGATAAATAAATAATATTTTATTCTAATTTTAATTATTTTTATTTAGAAATACAATCATCTATTTATTAAGAAATTCATTTATATTTTTATGTAGATAAATTTAATCTATCCATTGTTTCCATTTTAGTGAAGTGATAGTCATAATAAGTTTTTTTAAAAATTAGCAGAGTTATAATAAGTTCAAATTTCTACCTTAATATTTTTTTATTTCTAACTAATATTATAAAATAAAATAAAGTAAGTAGGGTTGTGAGAATGTCAACTCCTGCTCGAACTTTAATTACTGAGAATCCATTTGGTTTAACTTTTTATTTTTTTCAATTTTTAAAATACATAAACTAATGCAGATTGTTTTTATTAGTTTTATACATTTTTATTAAATTTTTTATACATTATTTTTATCAATTTTTGTATTAAAAATGAAAATAAAAAATGAAATCACAATCAAGTGAGCCTAAAATTACTAAAAGCTGATTCTAAGTTTAGGGGAACAATATGTCAATAATTCTCACTGTTCACTTAACTGTATTATGCGAAGCGAAAACTCGGACAATTTCTATCCTTCAAGTCACTGAATATATCTCTTAGTATATCTCCGTTCATTTTCACATTTCCTTAATTTCCCAATTTTTTTCTCATTCTTGTTTGTTTATATACACACTTTTCTAAATTTTATGAATTAAATGAAATTTTCTTTTTTATGTTAATTGGGGGGATAAAATTAATTGTTTATGATCTTTTTCTTTTTTTGATTATTGAAGTTTCATATTTGTTATAGCTTAGATCAAATTCGTGAGATAGAAATAAGAGTAAAAATTATTTCACCTCCCTGAACTTTGCCAATTTATTAAACATCCCCATGTACTTTAGAAAATATCACAGATTCCCTGTACTTTATATTAATTTCCAAGAACCCTAGGAAAATATTCTGAGTGCGCTCCACATGACGTGGCAGTTAACGTGGTGAGAGATGCTTATATGGCACTAACGTGGCATGATGACTGTGTAAAAGTGTTGATGTGATAACTAGTGTGGCAAGGTGATTATGCAGTTGTACTATTATGGTAGTGTGACGTGGTAGGTGACATGGGATATAGGTGCAGTATAATTTTTCAAAGTTCAAAGGCTGTATGAAATTTTTTTCCAAAGTTCAGAGGGGTTGTATGAAATTTTTCAAAGTTCAGTTGGGTGTTTGATAAATTGGCTAAATCATAAAATATACTTTATTCTATTTTTCTTTCTAAAATATATATTTATATTCATAATGTTTATACTAAAAAAATCTTACGATAAAAATTTCAAATTTTTGAATAATGAAAATAACCATTTCAAAGATATATATTTCAATATCTCTACTTCACTATACATATAAATTCATAAATAATCAATTTATAATATATTTTTTAGTTATGCTTTAAATTAACTTCAATTAATTAATTAATTAATTAATTAGTTATAACTAAAAAAATTATTAATCAATACCTCCAATTAAATTGATAACTTCAATTCATAATAGTTATATTAAACATAATTTTTAATTGCTAACTCCAATAAATTAATTATAACCAATAACTCCAATTATTATTAATTGATAATTCTAATTAAATTAACACTAAAATCTATATATTTATATTCATAATATTTATATTAAAAATAAGCTTAGGATAAAAATAACTCCAATCATTATTAATAGGGTTGAAGTTGACCAGACTGGCAACAAACACTGCACGGGCCAGTACTTTGATTACTTAATGTGCATTGGTAAATGTGTAAGTTTTGGTGCTTGGTTGTTGAATACTTAGTTCAAAACTATTTGTGCCATGTGAGCTTATTGATATATGGAACTTTTAAATGCAGGTTGCATTGAAGTTATTCTCAAAGCTTAAATAGTTGGGAAGTGGATAGCTTCTAATCTTCGTGCTTACCGTGTTTGGGCAGTTGTTTAGTCGACTCATATGCAGCCTGCCATTCCCTTTTGTTGTGATAAATAAGGCAAAAGATGCATGAGAAGTGAGAACTCTTGGGATGTAATGTGAAATCACGACTTGGTCATACTAGGTTTGAGGATTGATGTTTTACAAATTCAATAGACCTTTTTCATCTCTCTCTAAATGGTCTAAGATTTGAACGAGTATCGTGAGCCACTACTATCATCACTAGGCGTTGCCACCATCAAATTCCCTTATGGTTTAGCACCCAATTTTGACTCTTTACCTCCTTGACTACTCCAGCTAAACTTTCCATAACAAGAAACGAGAATTGCTTGGTATTATAACTAGTGGTTCCATTAGGGCGTTACCCTCATTCTTAAGATAAAACTTTTTTTCTTGGTTTATATTTATATTTTTTATTTTTAATATGAAAATCAATATACATTATTTTTTTATTTTATATAATTTTTAATTAATTTTTACATTTTAAAAAATAGAAATTGAGGCTATAAAATCAAATAGAGCCTGAACTTTAATAGCTATAGATTTTTAAAAAAAATCAAAGTGAAAATAATATTAAATAAACTAATGTACAGAAAAACAAAAGGGTGGACTACTTAAGACAAAGGGCAAAACCTAAATACCACAATTGCTGAACCCTAATTAGGAAAAAGGCTAACATCAGCCAAACCATCTAGAAATGTCAATCCTAATCGATGACCCAGATCTTCATCGATGTCTCTTCTGTGCCAAGCCCTCCGTAACAAGAGATAGTGGCTCCTTCAACCAGGGAAATCGCTCTTCAATCCTCAATTCGACTCTTGCTTATAGTCGCCTAACACTGCCACTCAAGGGATCTATCCTTCCAACCTCCACTTCAATCTAAAGGACGATCTATATCTAAGGTAAGCTTTATACGTCATCAATTACATCCTTGTTACCTCGAATAATCCTTGGAGAGTACTCTAAAGAGTTCTGGTTAAGGACAAAATACCCTTTGATTCCTCTCATACCATATAGTATAAACCAAGTTTCCAATAGCTACTTTAATAATAACCATATCATCTCTAACCATCTAATGTTGTTGATTAAACTAGGAGCTTAAATCAATCAGACATTCAAGGGTTAATTAAAGGTTACACAAATCTTGGGCTACCTTCTAGAGGCTTAAAGAAAAAAACACATTGAAAGAAAAAGGTAAGAAATAGATTCTAAGTCCTCTCCACATAACACACAAGTCATATTTACAAATAAATATCTCTATAAGCTATCCGACGTGTTTAACTTTCATTTCCGAGTAAGCCAAAGGATAAAGGAAGCGCAAGGGGAGGTTTGAGGAATCTAGACTAGCTTATTCCAATAAACTTTAGGGAAGTGTTGCCTCAGAACTTCGCTGCACAAAGAGTTAGTGAAAGCATCAGAAGGTATTTTAGTCAAAACTAACTTATCATGATGAACTATATCTACTTTGAAATTCAACATAAAAGTAGCTGGATTAGGGTCCTCAATTTGCTGTAAGAAATGTTCACTAGAGGTGAAAACCTCAACCACTTTAGCATTACCAAGAATTAGGGATTTGAGAAATTGAAGCCCTAAGTCATTATTTAGAAGACCAAAACCTATCTACTTATCAAACCAAAAGTAGGTGATGTCTCCCTTCCTAACCTTGTCAAGAAAATAGGATTGGATCAACTCCCTAATCTAAAGTAGATTCACCATAGTCCAAGAGGTGTTCACCCCCAGTTGAATGCTCCAAAAGGAATTATTTTCCAAGTAATAAGAGTGCACTCATCTCACCCATAGGACCTGCTTATCTGTCAATAGCCTCCAAACTCTTTATACCAATAACATCGTATTAGTAAGTTTAACATAATGAACTCTTAATCCTCTTTCCTCAGGTAAATAAATCTCAAACCATTTAAATTTTACTTTAGCCTTAATAGAGCAATCACCAGACTATAGGAATCTCTTCAAGATTTGATTGATGGACTAAATGAAATTTATAGGAAGAACAATGTAAACTATCCAGTAAGTATACAAGCTACTAAGGACATCTTTAATAAGTTGTATCCTATCTACCAAATTCTGTAGTTTGTTAGACTAACAAGAAATCTGTCTCAGAATCTTTTCCAATATGGGTAAAAGGTCGTGTGGTGAAGGTCTTTTCGTAGAGAATGCTATCCCCAAGTAACTAAGTAAAGGCCTAGTCACTCTTAGTCCCATAAAAGAACTTGTCCAAATAGGTGATAAAGTTTCAAACTTAGAAAGGATTACCTAGCTTTTTTCCTTATTGACATCTAGCCAAGACATAATTTAAAAGGAATTTAAGGCAGCCATAAGAACACTTAGGAAATTAAAGTCAACTTTGGAAAACAAAAATAAGCCATCCACAAATAATAAACTGTTGATTTCTAATTTTTGCACTTAGAGTGAAACTTAAATTTTCTGTCCTAAGAGATTGAGTGTTTGATCGATCGAGTTAGCATCTCCATGGCAAGGGTAAATAAGTAAGGTGAAAGCAGATCACCTTGCCTCAAACCTAGGTTTACCATTGATAAGAATTCAATAGGAATCCGTAAATATATATTATTCAATCCACATATAAATTAAGGAGGGAAACCAAGAGCCTTGAGGATATCAAGGATAAAACTCCACTCAATGAAGTGATAGGCCTTGTTGAAATCAAATTTGATAGCACATTCTTACCTGGAATTCTTCTTTCCATATGGTCTAAAAAGCTCCTCGACAATTGACACATTATCACCTATATTTCTTCCTTTAATAAAAGCACCAAGAGAAGGGTTAATAAACCTTTCAAAGACATCCTTCAGTCTACTAGAAAGAAGTTTCAAAATCAACTTATAAATAGTATTACAATAAGAGATTGGTCTAAACTCCTTTAAGGAGTTTGGAGCTATAACTTTAGGAACCAAACACACAAATTTTTTGTTGATTTCCTTTATAAGTTTAAAATGAGCAAAAAGTTCCAAGACAACCTCCACAACCAACTTCTTAATTACATGCCAAGATTTCTGAAAAAAATAAGGCATTTAACCCATTTAAACCTAAAGCTTTTTATAGTTTAAGCTTGAATAATGCAAGTTAAATCTCTATTTCAGTAAAAGGTTTAGTCAAGAAATCTCTTTCTTTCATGGAAACCTTAGCTGAAATGAGAGGTATGAAATTAAGAGCTGTTCGGGAGTCGAAGCTATGATCTGAATAAATCCCCTCAAAGTAGCAATTTACTTCCTTACACAACTTCTTTTTATTGTAATGGAACTGATCCTATTGCGATTTCTTCTAGCCATAATAGAAATGTGATAAAATCTAGTATTCCCTTTGATGTAGGACGATTAGAAGAAATAATAAATTAGGGTTTAACTCTTAATGGTTAGGAAAATAGGGATTGTTGGGTGTTGTTAGGCTTGTTAAAAAATCAGTTTCATGTTTAAATTTCAAGGTAAGTTGTCAAAATTCCAAGTTTACGATGACTGAAAATTTAGAGTTTAATTACTAGAGCTTTAGGCTAAAAATTAGGGTTTTAAGCTGCTGGAATTAGGCTAGAATTTAGGATTTTTAAGTAGAAATTAGGGTTTAGGGTCGCTAGAATTTCATATTAGGTAAAGAAACAAGGGTATTAAACTAAGAATCACTCATAGGGTCTAAGAATCACTCTTAGGAGAAAGTATCACACATTCTATAGAAAACTCAAATTTAGAGAAAACAAAATATGCATCTTATTGATAAAGAGCTTAATACATGTATAATTATAGAAAAATTTTATAGAGTCCTAATTTTAATTGTAATAAGTTTCCTAACTAATATATGAAAATTAAATCCCATTCTAATAGGATTTCCTTATTCTTAAATAAGTAATATAACTAAAGTCCTTATCTAATAAGGATATTACATATAAAGTCCTATTCTAATAAGAAATCC
>JAOXYD010160899.1:0-10273 GCA_028565735.1 Pinacopodium congolense | reverse complement strand
TAAACTCAAACCATTAGTGATTAATCATGTTTTGTTATCATCAAAACCAAGATTGGAACCTCCCTTGGTTCAACAACAACAATATAAGCAATCGCAAAACCACATAATAGGCAATAAATAAGGAGTTAAGGGTTGAGAAGGAACACCAAAATTTATAGTAGTTTAGCAATCCCTAAAAATTGTCTAATTTACTCTCCAACTATTTACTAGAAATTTGACTAACTCACTATAATAAGTATAATCTTCTTATAGGATAAAGAGTAATCCTTATAAGATACAATCTTCTTTATTGAAGGTAAAGGCCAAGTTTTGACAGCTAGGCAGAGCCTTTACAAGAACAAATAATCAAATGACTTAATAATCTCTTTTTAAGTAACAATATACACTTAAAGAGGTGTTTCACTTAAAGCTTAACATACAAAGGGCTCTAATGCTTTTAAAATTAAAATGATTGATCAATGATACTCTTGAAAGCTTAAAAAAAACTATAAATGATAAATATGAAGTACTAAAATTAGATTTAATTAGTGAAACTTGAAGATGAATGATAAAGAAATAGAATCTAAACAATTTTGAGTAATTTCCAACTTTGGAGCTTGAATCAATGTTAAGTGTAAAAATCCAAATGAAAGAATTAAGAGTAAAGCTCTAGGGCACTCTTAAAAACTAGAAAAAAAAACTAAGAATGATCAATTTGTAGCACCAATAACAAATTTAAACACCAAAATCAAAGTGAACATATGAAGAGTACAAAATCTGGATAAATTGAAGCAATCTTTATCCTTAAAGCTTAAACAAACGTTATGAGTTTCTAAAAATTAAAGTGAAAGCTTTAGTGCACTCTTGAAACCTTAAAAAAAATGAATGATGATTTTAAAGCAATAAAAATTGATTTGAGTACTGGAAATCCAAGAGGAAAAAAACTAAAACATAAAACATTAACAACTTTGATGTATTTGCTTTTGAGAGAGTGAAATAAGGATTAAATGGCATAAAGATTTGATAGAAATGTCTAGGAATGCTATTTATAGGGTTCGGAAGCTCAAATGATAGTTAGATACAAGAACTAGTCATTAGCACACAAAAATTAGTTAGAAAACTGAGAGCAGCTTTTCCCAAAAAACTAGCCATTGAACATTAATGACAATTTTTAGGTTTATCAACAACACCATTAATCTTCAAGCATAAACGCCTTTGTAGTCCCAAAACTATAATGACACTATTGATCAAGCACAAAATTGACTTAAACAAGTTCAAAAACCTTTCCAAACATTTTCTTAACATCTAGTATAACTTCAAACAAGTTTTAAATTATAATTCAAAGCTGTATAAATGTTCAAATTGTCTTAATAGCCTCAAATTCCAAGAATAATACATATGATGAAAATTTTATGTAACTTGTGAAAATTTATGAATTCATCAATGCTAACTTAGAGCCCTATGATGAATTAAACCTCAAATGAAACTTATAATCAAGTTTTAAACTACAAAAGCTGTATTGAAACAGCTGTTTTTTTTTCTTTCATTATCTTCAATTTTGGAATTTAACCTTATTGAATCATCTATAAAATATAACTATCTTTGGAAGTTACAACAAAAACTCAAATCATAGGTAATATTCATGTTTTGTTATTATTAAAGTCAAGATTGGAACCTCACTTAGTTTAACACTCCCTATACAGAATCTTCTAATATCACTAATTTTCTCTCCATTTTCAGAATCATCTATAGACATTTGCACAAATAATTATACAAGAGATTTTACATTAAAACATCGTAAAGGCCTTAAATCAAATAAAATTTTCATTAATCATGCCTAATTTTCTCTTAATCATGAAAAATCTATTCTCACTTATTAGTTTAATAAATATATTGGTTAATTATTGTAAATATCTCTGTGTCATAATTTTACACATGAACTTTAATAAAGTGGTATCTTATTTCTATGTTTTTGGTGTCAAAGCATTGGCTAGGATTTTTTATAAGGCAAATAACAATAGTGTTATCACATCTAATATGTATCTTTGTAAGTTTCATGCTACAATTTATAAGTTATTGTCCAACTCAAAGAACTTGTGCACAATAACTGTCAGTTGTAAATATTCAACTTTCATAATTGACAGGGCAATCAAAATTTATTTCTTACCAAATAATGAAATTGATGCACTGCCTAGAAATTGACAAGTATTTAATGTGTTTTTTTCTATTTAAAAGTCGACTAGTATAGTCTATATCATAATAACCAATCAAATTTAAGAATATATATTTAAGATACCAATCCTTAATAATATGGTACCAATAAAATATCTAAATATCTAGTTAACTGTTAAAAAATAAGACTTCTTAAGACTTAACTAAAATTTATCACATAAGAAAACGTTAAACATAACTTTAGGTTTATTACTGGTAAGGTAAATTAAACTATTAATGATACATTAGTGGAGTTTTACATCAACCAATTTTTCGTATTCATACTTGTGTAATTTAGTTATGAAGCTCATGGGTGTTCCCAATGGCTTGACTTGGTCCATTCTATAGTTTTTAAGTGGTACTTTAGTCTAATTTGTTTAATTGACGAAGATATTTCCCTTAATTTGTTTGATTTCAAGTTTATAAAAGGGAATTTAGATCTCCTATCATGCTCCTCTCAAATTCATTACTCATAAATTTAGAAAATTATTTATACAAACTTTCATTAGTTACATAAAAAGTAATATAATCAACATAAATTTCAACTACTAAGATTTCATTCTTATCCTTTTTAATGAAGATTATTGTGCCAAACCTATCTTTATTAATTTTTAATAAAAATAATGCATTTAAAATTTCATATCAAGCCTTAGGAATTTGTTTCAAATCATATAAATCTTTAGAAATTTATATAGTTTGGTGCGTCATGATTTTCAAATTTGAGAGGTTGATTAGTATAAACTTCTTCTTAAATTTAATCATTTGAAATGCACTTTTAGTATCTATTGGAAACAATTTTAAAACTCATATATGATACAAATGCAAATAACAATTTAATTCCTTTGAACCTAGCATAAATGTAAAAGTTTCTTTATAATCTATGTCCTTCTTTTGATTATATCCTTTAGCCAATAATCTAACTTTGTTTCTATAATATTGCCTTATTCATCTAGTTTATTTTTAAGCACCTATTTTGTACCTATGATTTAATGATGTATAAATCTAGGTACTAATATCTTACTTCTCCCAAATTGGTTTAACTCTTTGTTCAAAAGCTTATTGAACACTCTTTAAGCCTTTCTAATTAAATAATAATCAAGAAGAATTCCTTGATACACTTTAAAATTAAGCTTTCTTAAGTTATGCTTTGTATTTAATGTATAACTTTTATACCTGGGTACTTTGATGCAAATAATCTATGTCTTTATTCCATGCTAAAAGTCACACAGGGTTTTATCTATAATTGGTCTTATGTAGATTCTATTAGAAATGTGACATATATTTACAATTGCTTTTGCCTAAAAATATTGGATGATTATCCTCATCTATCATTGTCTTGACATGCCTTATAATATTCTATTTTTCTTGTCAACAACTTCATTTTTTTAGGAATCCTAGAAGTAACAAAGTTGCAAAAGATATCTTTATCTTCACAAAAGGTTTTAAATATTTTATTATCAAACTCTTTATTATTATCACTTTTAATTAATACAATTTACAACCCTTTTTCATTTTGAAGCTTGAAAAATAGCCTAAAACATCTTTGCTTGCCAAGAATAAGACTTATATGAACCTACTAAAATGATCAATTATGATGCATGCATAAAATTTATTACATAAGCTAGCAATTTTTGTAGGACTAAATAAATTGGTATGCAGTAATTGTAGGAGTTTAGTAGAGTTATCAATTTTTTCTTCTCTTGAATGAACTCTTGATTTGCTTACTTATTTGACAAACTTCACATATCTTTTCTTTTTCAAACTTGTCATTTAGAAGTTCATTGAAAAATTGCTAGGAGTTAAGGTTAGAGATAAGGTTCACATTTGCATGTTTAGATATCCTATGTTAAATCTATGCATCTTGTCTTATAGACATCAAATACTTCATATTTTAGTTAGAGAGATCATTAAGGTCAACTATGTGCAATTCATTTTTCCCTTCTCTCTTACTTAAAAAGGCAGCGCTATTATTAACCACTTTATGAATAATGCATCATTTTTTTTCTTAATGCATACTTTACAATCCTTGTCATACAGTTGTCACATACTTAGTAAATTATATTTTAATCCATAAACTTAAAATATAGTATCAATTATAATATATTCTTTCTTACCAACTTTATTAATGTCAATTATCGTACCCTTGGCATTGTCTCTAGATATAATGAATTCCCTATCTTTGTTTTCTATGAGATATGAATTAGGGTGCATCATCGATCATATGTTTTTAATATACACTTTTCATATGCCATTTTCTCTTTTTCTTTGAGGCCTATAAAATAAAATAATCAATGTATTTTAAGTACCCAAACTACTATAGATCCTTAATTATTAGTTTGTGTTTACTTTCACCCTATTTCCTTAGGGGTTTGCTTAAAAATATTTGTTTTACAAATCAAAATTGCTAGCATGCCCATAATTAATATAAAAGTGGCATGTCATGTATACATATATATATATATATATTATATGAATTAGTATGATGATAATGAGTCTTATAATTTTTATGTCCATATTCATTTCTAAGTATTTTTAATAAATGTCACAAGAAATAAGTGCTCTTTTAGGATAGTGGTTTAAAATTAGATATGTATAGAGCATGGTCCTTTAGTTGTACTCATACATATATGAGACGTGAGCATATGTCATGGCATTATGTTTAACATGAGGCTTGTATAAGTATGAGGGAGATTGTAAGTTATCTTATGTCTTTGTATAAAAATTATGCCTATTCTTAACTTAGTTTTTTAAAACTTTAGATCTAGATTAAGAACTATACATGAATGCATGAATTCTTTTTTTAGAATAAGATCTAGAAGATGAAGCATGTGCATGTTTAGATAATGATGCATCCTGCTCATGTGCTATATTAGGCAAAGGTTCTTCTTTATTCAATTGTTTGTTTTTAACATACATATTTTTGTTATTGGGCACACTACCACAAGTTTACTCAATTCCATGTTTATTATTAGAGTTCTTTTGTATTCTTAGTATATTTTCTATTTTTTTTTACTTCCTTGAATGAATTTCGATAAGAATTCTTGGAGTGCATTGATCTCCTTTTTATCATTCTCTTTCGTAAGTACATCTAGGTTGTGATTTTCATCACTATTCTTACTTTTAGGTGCTTTGATGCAATGTAGTTCATTCTTCATCTATTCATTTTCACTTATGCAAATATTTAAATGCTTTTGGATCTCTTTAAGTTTAGAAGTTAATAATTTCCTTTTCACGCTCATGACTTTTAAGGCTTTCGACCAACCCATCATAGGATAAATTTTCATTACTATCACTATCACAAGATTTGAAATTTGAAAGTACTTAATCATTATCATTGGTCATGAAATATATGTGCGCTACTTTTTCTTTAAAGTTCTCACTTTCCATGTCATTTATTGTTGAACCAAAGGTTGGTTCCACCTTATTTTGATGATGATAAAGTATCTTTATGATTAATATTTTTGTTTAAGTGCGTATAAGAATAGGTTTATTGAAGCATTTGATTAAGAAAATATTGATTTTCAGATGAAGGGAGGATCGATTGACCAAATATGGATCGATCGATCGAATACCAATGATGTAAGAGCATCGGTCGATCGAACTATAGAGATTGGTCGATTGAACGAATGTGTTAAGGAGATAGGTTGACTAAATACAAAGATTGGCTGACTGAGCTTGTATCGGTCAAGCGGATAAAGCTACCAGTCGACTGAATGAAGTAAAATTATGAAGATAGATCGATCGAATACGTCTGTCGGTCGACGTAACAAAAAAGATTTAGGAGCAGATTATTTGCAATGTTCATATTACTCAACTGATAGGAGATTTGACCAACGGTAACAAGAATTGTCCAACGGTCCAAAAGGAATTAATTTGCCAATGGATAGTTGATTGTATTTTACACTATAAATACAATGGTGTAGTGACATAAAAATCAAAGGAAAAGAGAAGTGATACAAGTATGTACAAGTTCATATTTGAGTTTAGTTTTTGTGTTGTGAGCTTTTAGTGTGGTTGATTCTTGAGGTTATTCTTAAGCCATAAAAGAATTTGTAAGGTTATTCTTGAGCCTAAAGGAAGAGAGGTTATTCATGAGCCTATAAGAAGGATTTGATAAGTTATTCTTGAGTCTTAGAAAAAGGAAGAAAGGTTATTCTTAAACCTTGAAAAAGAAAAATGAGTTATCCTTGAGCCTAAAACGATTTGTAAGTTATATTCAATTTTACGTTTGTATTTCTTATCTTACTTTTAATAATTACAAGTGTTTTGTTTCTTATTTATTTCATAATTGTTTATTTAGCTTCCTTAAAATATTATTGATTTTATTCTTGTGTTTTTACTTAAAAAATTTAGTAGAATCTAGTTCACCCCCTCTTATGTGTCATTTAGGACCAACATTTATCTCTTCTTCTTTTTTCTTTTCTATCATATTTATTGTTTTCTTTAAGAAGAGGACATTGAGATTTTATATGGTTGGGTTTCTTACATTCAAAACAATTGATGGTATATAATTTACATTTACTATGAATCTTACCTTCCTAAAAATCCTTTTTTAAAGAATTTTTTCTTCCTAGGTCGTGAATTTTCTTGGGAAAAGAGTAATGTTTTTCCTCATTACTTTTAGTTGAAGATGTTTCATCATTTTTTAATTTTTTTAAAGCCTTGAAAGCCAAGTTCTTTCAAGTGGGAGCTATCTCTTCTTGTTATGTATCCTTAAGCCTCATTTTGTAAGTGGGAAGAAATTCAATAAATGCATCCAATGGTAGGACATTTACGTCCTTTACTTCTTGGATAACTGTTAACTTGGCTTCTTAAGTTTTTGGAAGGGACATAAGTAATTTTCTTACTAGTAGGACATTAGAATATATTTTACCTGTAATGTAAGTATAACTAATTAATTAGGGGGCTAATTGCATGTTATAAAAGTAAAAGTTTGAACATATTTAAAAGTAAAAGCTTAAAAAATAAGCCAATCTCGTGCTTCAATGTTTCTTAATTATTGTCGTCTTAGTTTATTGTAATTAAGCTATTGTTTACTTAATTATAAAGTCCAAAGCATGTTTAATTTAGCTTTTCTTATAATTGTTTAATAGGTTTTTTACTTAGTTTATGATTTATTATGTAAAATTCCAATTTGATTAAAAAAATCTTAAAGGGAATAATTTCTTTGAGATTAAAAATTTGAATTTAAATAGAATTCTTAAAGTCCTAATTAAGGTATTTTATTAAAGTCATAGTAAAAATAGATATTAATAGCTAGATTTTTACTTTCATATGAATTATTAAAGTTATAAAGTAAGCAATATTCTTATTTAACATTTTAATTTAAGAATCTTTATTACACTTGTAATTAAAATTGTTCATGATTTTTATGAAGTCTCTATATAAATCAAGAAATTTTCGTTTACTAAAGATAAATTTGAGTTTTATAATTTTGAAAGTCGTGAGTACTTTTTCTTTTATTATTTTGCAAACTTTTGAACTTATCAAATAATTTGTCCTTTGTGATGTTTTTTAACACCTTAAAATACTTGGGCCTATAACCTATGTTTATGGTTAAAAGCACACAGATCTTAGTAAAACATTGGGCTAATCTTGTACAATGAACCTTGTTTGAGCCGATTTATTACATTTATGTGTGTTTGATGGTTTATCAATTGGCCTGCCGCTCAAAATTTTACAGTGAATCAATTTATGGGCCATAGGTCCAGACTTCACAAATTAGGCCCCAAACTAAATTTGCCTACTAGTGGTCCAAGTCAAAGCCCTTAATTTTCTGAGATGACTTCTGATGAAGATGAAACAAATTGTAGTCATAGTATAATTATCGGATGCATGGAGATTTAAATTTGAGAATTCAATTTTTGTTGAATTCTATTGTTCATTAACTTTATTTTTTCACCGAAAAGCATAAATACTTTGCTGTTTGTAGTTGAAATTCATGGATTTTACTTATTTGTTTGAAACTTCTTAGCATCAAGCTCTTGTTTTGATTTTCAGATTTACAGGGCAGATGGATCTGTTTTTCTTAGTAATTTAACATTAAAGTGTCCAATTGAACAATAGGTTATTAGTAATCGTGTTGTTTATAATGCACATCATATGTCTTATTTGTTTATTCCACTTCCCTTGCTTCATTCACATATCTTCATATTAATACAAACAGTTTTGTGATAAACATTAACTAATGCAGGATAAAAGAACAAACAATTAGTCTTCTTAATAATAGTGATATACCATCGCTGTCTACTACTCCATTCTGTATAATGACTTCCCTCAACTTGCCTGAGGTTTCAATGCGCTTGTCATTTCTACTCAGTGAGCTTGTACTAATCAAATCGTTTTCGGTGTGAGCCATTAAATAATGCAAAATTTATAGCTTGTCCATACCAAACCAGTCTACTTTAATCTAAAAGTTATTCCGTGAAGACTTTAAAGGGTCGACTTGACCATAACAGAGTGACTGACTAAGTCAATATAACGTACGCTAAACCATCAACATTGAGATTCATTTGTGCATGAGAAAGTTCGAGGTTCTA
Organism: Pinacopodium congolense; assembly: GCA_028565735.1. Taxonomy (NCBI): domain Eukaryota; kingdom Viridiplantae; phylum Streptophyta; class Magnoliopsida; order Malpighiales; family Erythroxylaceae; genus Pinacopodium; species Pinacopodium congolense. Next base: position 1,544 of record JAOXYD010160899.1, on the reverse strand, counting down.
TAGAATTTACAGCTTACCCTGAATATCATCTCCTAGATATTCATATATATATATATATATATATCAAACGTTTGAAGGTAGAACTGGAAGATGCATGCGACTGGTAAAATAAAATACATAATAATTCGTAAATAATTTACTTAAAAAAATGATGAAATTTAAACATTATAAATGTGTTTAAGACTTCTATTTCAAACTAGTTTGTGGCATTATTCAAGACCTTGTATCAACACAAGGCACTGCAGAATTTTTAATACTAAAAATAAACTTACCTCTTTACACTTGTTTTTGGGGAATTTAAGAAATCCAAATCAAAATGTCGAGTATAAAGACCGTTTAGATCACTACTCTGCACTCCTTCGACTTACTTATTTCATGTTCTATTTTGCAGGTTTTGCTTTTTGTACAATTCAAAATTTGCAGTATCAATACAGAATAACAAACTAGCAACATTGTACATATACAACAACACATTAATTCATTTTCTTAAGGAATGCAGCCATGTTCATTCTTCAATTTCTATGCCTAGTCTAATAAACTCAAGCTGTACTCGTTCTTTCAAGAAATTATGAATCATAATAAGCACAATTGAATCCAAATACGGTTGAGAGTGTAAGGGATTGGGGGGTGAAGTGAGTTCAATGGCTATAATTAATGGTCCTAAGGGGAGACATCATCCACAAGATTGTTGTTTGAGTAGGTCCAACATATATTGGACATAGCTTACTCTATTGTATGATAATGCCACACTGAGCTGTGATCATGACCACTTAACCAATTGTTAGGAAGAAAAGTAACGATGAGTTCCGTACTATTAGGACAGGCATCAAATGCATACACATGGGAATAGTTCAAACTTTACGTCTGTGCAATCAGAGTCAGAGGGGCGGGGATCAGAGTCTCATAATTGTGGGGTTATTACTTACGAAATTAGGGGGATGACTTCTATACATTAGCATAGCCATAGCCGTGGCAACTATTTAATATGACCGCCACTCTCTCTTTCTCTCTCTCCGTCGTCTAGTGATATTAATTAGTGTTCATTACAAGTTTACAATGCTCTTACGATCTTTACTGTTCTCATAAAGTATCAGTGACTTTTGAGACGTGAATAAATACTTTTTTTATTATAAAATTTTTTAATTAAAAATAAGTGTTTAACGGTAAAATTAAAAAATATTTTTAAATAGATATGACTTTTTTAATAATTAAAATACAACGATTTAAGAAGTTTAAATTTGAATATTTTTAAAAAAGTCTCTTAAATGATTTTTTCAGGTAGATGTTTCAGAACAATTAATGACAACTAATGAACCTATTTTTTAATCCTTTTTATTCTTATATTTTTAACATAATACTCGTAACACTTACATATCCACATATTCTCATAATAAATTATGCATTTAATATAATGATACATAGAAACATATTACAAATCTTCTTACATTACAATAAAATACATAATTTATTATATATTTAACTATTTACTCAACTTGAATATTTATTTTGAAATTTTTATTTATATAATATTATTTGGCTATTTT
>JAOXYD010160898.1:0-23942 GCA_028565735.1 Pinacopodium congolense | reverse complement strand
AATACTCATAAATTTTATAATAATATATTTAAATTAAATTAAACAAACATAAATTACTTAAAAATTCAAAATTATAATAATTTTTTTAATGTTCTATAACATTCTTTAATGACAAACTAAAATCATTTAAAAATTATAATAGAAATAATTTAAAGTTAGACTTCAATTACCAAACTTAATCAAATTAAAGCTAAACTCTAAATTACCAAATACCAAACTTAATCAAATTGATTGCTGTAAATTATCAAACTCAATAAAATTAAAGTTAAACTCTAAATTACCAAATACCAAACTTAATCAAATTGATTACTGTAAATTATCAAATATGGATTGCTGTAAATTACTAAACATATCAAATATGGATTGCTGTCATCATAAGTTAAACTCCAAATTACCAATTATTTTTGCTGGAAACGTCAATAAAAATTGACGATTAATATGAGCACAAATTTGCACAAATTTAATCAGTCAATTTGTATTCTGCACAGATTAATTGTCAATTAGTTTGTTGTTCCCTTAGTTGCAGGTTCATCGTCTGGAGATTAATCGTCTTGGGTGATCTAATCGTCTCGTCAGGTTCAGATCTGATTGTCTCGTCAGGTTCAATCATCGCCTAAGACGAAGCTGTGCGATGATTGAAACATCAGCTTTCATTGAATTAAAACTGCATAAGGTTGAAACGATAAGAGTTACTGGTCTTTTAACTTCCATATCCCCCAACCAATCTTTGGTCTTAATTAAAAATAAAAAAAACTCACCAAGTAATATCGAAAGCGCAGCAATACCACACAGAATAAACACTGATAAAAAACCAAAAAAGAAAAGATTACGGCTTTACCTAAAATATTGAAGGAACGACTAGAGAGATTGGTTAGAAAAGTTTTAAGGAAGTAATGTTACATGGGTTTTCGGAAAGAAGGCGATCGAAGGTTGGAAGACAGAAGATTAGAATCCAAAGAAACAATTAGGATGTTGGAAGTGGAAAGGCGACAATGAGAATGGTGCCTGGTTTTTAAAAGTTTTACTGCAGAATCAAAACCGGTTATTTACTGAGATGATGAAGAAGAAGAGAAAGAAGCGAACAGAGGCCGACGCTGAGATGATGAAAAAGAAGAGGGCTATTAGGGTTTAACCGGTTAAACTAGGTGGTTAAATAAAAACCGCCTGGTTTTTAATTTTAAAGGTTTCATAATAAAATCGAACCGGTAAACTAGTTGGTTTTGGTTTAATCGGGTTGAACTGGTCGGTTCAGTTCAGTTTTTCAAACATTGCTTATAACGAGACAAGTATGCTTGGACAGGTTTTTTCTAATTTGGTCTCGCAATGTGACCGTAAAGCAAAAAATTACAAACAAGCAAAAGCCTAACCTAATTAGAGAAATGTTATATAGTATCTATAGATTATTTTAATTTTAGTCTCTTTGCATCAAAGGTGTATATATATTTCTATTTTCCCCTTCAATAAAAAAATATGATAATTGAATTCATTATGTTATATTTTATCCTCATTAAAGTAATTTTAGTATCTCATTTTTTTCTCCCTCAAATAAAGACAGTAAAATTTTGAACAACACTTTATTTCGTAAGACAAATGTCTAAATATATACAATATATGTTTGATCTTAGAAAATGAAATCTAATAAAGAATTACAATTGAAAAGGAAAATAACATATTATAACAATATAATTACAAAGATTATAGTGCAAGTATATTCAGAATCCGAACAATTATGAAGAGTGCATGAATAATTATGGAGAGAATATTTAGTGTATCTACATTTAATACTGACTTTGTTTTGTTCTATTTTTGACCTTCAACATACTTAATCAAGCTAGAATATGGAGATTTAAAATGCCTAACTTGCCAAGTAACACATGAAATTGCTATTTGTCTCATGTCTTAAACAACAGATCAATAGGTTGATATTAAGAAGCAATATGTCGAGTGAATAATCATAGCTTGAAAATTTCAACAATTATAAAGAGGATTTGAATAATTATTGAGAGAACATCTCATGTATCTACTTTTTATTTTTTTAAGAAAATAAATTAAATTAAATTAAATCATGGTGCCGTAAAAGGGGATTTTACAATCAATTCCACCCCTAAGAATAACACTTACCAAAAATATGGTGTTGTTTGTTAAATTTAATGTTAGCACTATTTTGTTCATTTTTTGACTTCAAATAAATAGAAATACCTCAAACCTTACTTAATCATATATATGCATGTCTTCTCTTCCTTTTCTCATGAACACACCACAATTCTCATTCTCTTCCAATTAAACCTTCATAATCACATTTACACCAAAAACTATTTGATATAGAAGGCTCAATTTATACTTCTTATTAATTATAAAAAAATAATGGGTCTCATTAATGACATATATCCTTCTCCAGACTATTTCATTCCATCTCCATAATTAGCTACTTGCTTATGAGATCCTACTAAAGAATCTTTATAATTATTAATGGAAAATCTGGTTTATGAATTAGCCCCACAAACTTCCATTACCAATAAACAACATCCTTCTTTTTCCATTTAAAGACAGAATCAACCTCATTATCATAAATTTAATGATCCCTATTATATTTCTAAATAAAAAGATCATACCATTAATCGTGGTTGGGATTATTATGCTCTTAGAAATAACTCCACTTTGCAAGCTCACATTGCATGGCAAGCTTCTTGTCCTTAGATTTATTCTCTAATGCCATATTATCTGCATGGTTAAAAAACGATGAATCTTTATGAAAATAAAGGAATGAATAAGTAAATAAGTGAGATGAAAATAACTTTTTATTTTTGTTTTTCACTAAATTTAGTGCTACATATAACATAATTTAAGTTCTACTTGTTAGTGGTATCTATTGCGAAGACTTTAGTTTTCTCAAAGGAGTTTATAATATTTTAACAACTTTTTTAAATATGATGACTGGAGTGGTTACTCGATGGAGGGATAAGAAATTTCCAAAACCTAATTCTTTTTAACTTGATATAGAACATTCTCTAAAAGAGTTATTGAGATATAAATAAGGAGCTAACTCCATAAAGTATCATTTTTGCACTTTTAAGAAGACATAGCGATTATTTCAGCTAATTTGTTTATCATTGTATAAGATCTCATGAGAACCTGTAAATTTGGTGTAGGTATCAAGCCCTTCATCTCATTCATCTTGAAGTGGAAAATTAATTAGGTAAGTGAGATTTTAGGCCTTACAACCCGATAGACTCTCTTATAAAACCATTTTCCAAGTTAAATAATGAATGAAAAACTATCAATTAGGAAATCTAACATTTTAGAAGGTAAATTCTTAATGACATCTTTCATGTAAATAATAGAATTCATTATTTGAAGATAAGTAAAACTAGCTTAATAATTATTGAAATTTGATTTTCATAAGACTTTTAGGGCATGTTTAGTTCCACTTTGGTTTTTTGTTTTCGTTTCCTGTTTTTCTAAACACAAAAATTGATAAAGAAAACACACTAATACAACACAGAAATCGAAAAAGAAAACACAATATCCAATACAAAAATACAACAACCACAACAAAAAACCAAAACCTATAATCTATCTCATAATTCCGTCTAATATAACTTTCAAGAAGGTGACTTTTAGCATTAAAGAGTAGATGTGGATTAAGACATGCCTTAATCTATTCTAATTTCCCTACTAAATTATTCCTAACAATGAAAAAAATTATATAGGGATCATCATATTCTTCTTTTCCAATGTCTATAAATTTTAGAAGTATTAAGCATCCATCTTTTCGAAGTAATTATTATGAATTTACTAAAAGAAGTGTGATATCAAACTATAATGTTTAGGATATTAATTATCTACCTTTAATTTATTGATGATATATTATTAATTGATGGAAAAAAGATATTTATTTTATTTAGAATCGTGGACAATACTCTTTGGTTAAATCATTATGTTGTAAAAATTAAATGATTTTACTTGCCCCAGGTAAACGTATTTATGAGTTTCAAGTTTAATAGCTTAAAATGTGAGAAAAAGTTCGTAATGATCATGATATAATGTATAGTCATATTGTAGATAATTGTGACTTGACATCAATATTAAAGTAGATCATGATATATAATGTACATTTTTTGGACATATTATTTAGTAATTTTATTTATCAAAAGCTTATACTTTGTACCACTTATTAGTTCTTTTTGTTAATTTTCAGGTTTTACTTGGATTTTGGGTTAAAGGCTTAAAAAATGTAACGTTTCATGAAACTAGGTAGAAGCACAATGATGGGCCTAAACAATATCATAGTGCCCATGTAATATCGCCTTTATTTATTTCCTTCCAAGCAAAAGAACTATTACTCCACATCTTATATACAAAATACAAACTAAGAACATAAAAGGCTTAATTATAGATCATATATACTACCATTATTGTGAAAATTAAAGATAAAAGAAGAATAGTAAGGTACTTTGCCCGTGTTCAACCATTATTGTAGTCCACAAATCCAAACATGATTGAAGTTCAAATGGAATAAAAAAACTAATCTACCCACTTCTTCATGTGTTTTAGGTTTTAAAACTGTATCAGCCATCTATAAAATGGAAGCTCATGAGGCAAAGAAGGGAGGGGAGAGAGATAATACACAGTCTTTTTTTAGTTTTCATTCATTTTTATATCATAAAAATAGTGTCTTAAGATTGACATGAGCTTTTAAATCAAGAGAATGCAAGGAATCAATACGAATAAACCATATTTCAATTTTATTTCCTTCAATTATTTCTCTTTTATTTGTATTAACTTCAAGTTTTACTTTTAATCAATGAATATGTGTTTTCATATTATATCTTTATGTTCATTGTTGAATCTATGTAGGTAAATTGTCTTAAGTAAGGTTAAAAGGGAAAAATGGTTATGGCTAACTAGTTAGAGGGTTTTCATCTAATTAAGTTCTTAATTTATCAACTTTAACCTAATCACTTAATTTAGAATGATAGATAATTAATGGATCCATGACTACTGTCAATTAAATAGACTTAAAGGAATATAAATCGTGAAAAAAATGAAAATCAATTACCAAATGACATATCTATGAATGGAATATTATGTTGGTAGAGAGGAATACTTCCCCTGCATTATCACACCATATATGTGGTGGATGCCATGGAGAGATGCCTAACTCTTCTAATAGGCAAGCTAACCATTTGATCTCAACACAAACATTAGCAAAAGCCTTGAATTTAGATTTAGTGGATGACTTGGCAATAGTTTTTCGCTCTATAGATTTCTAAGACAGTAAATTTTTTTCCAGTAATTAAAGCATCAACGTATACCAATTAAGAACACTAGGTATGATAGTCGAAGAAAGATTGAATATGACTGAAAGCCCAAATCACAGATAAATGAGCTAAATCATTGATATTTAACCAATAGAGGCTGTTGAAGCCTATATAAAGACTTCTTCAATTTATAAAGATAATCAAGATGCCCTGGATTAACAGAGCCTTACAATTTAACCATACCAACATCTAATTGTTTGATGCACTAACCCATTTAAACTATTATAAAGAGAACTGAATGAATTATAACTATCTTCACAATTAGGGGTAAATGTCTATATAAAATCAAGGCCATATTCTTGAGTATATCCACGAGTAACCAATCTTTCTTTGTACGATTTGATATTGACCATTCCATTTATTTTGTTTATCATTAGTTATTGAACCATTACAATTCTCTTAAAAAAAATCATTTCTAGGATTGTCTTTTGAGCCAACCCCAAAGAAAATTATTAATATGGAAGGAAACAAATACGAATCCTTATCTGCCAAATTTAACGGGAAAATTTTTACTCTTTGAGAATATTAGTTTCAGATATTTGTTGAGGGAAAGGGATGCTCTAATATTCTCAATGGATCTCAATAAGGAGAAGGAAATTCAGAAGCCAAAAAACAATGAAAAATGAATAATGCTTAGATTATTATTTAAATACCTAATTCAGTTGAACCTAACATTGCATTCAATCTTTGATCTTTCAAAACTACAGTAGAAATGTGGAAGCATCTTCAAGAAATCTATTCTCAATTAGATTAATCAAGGTGTTGAAACAAGTTAGGTTCACCTTATTTTAATGATGATAAAACATCAAATTGACTTTTTTTTAATGTGTTTGCAGCATTGAAAAATAGGTGTTAAGTTTGGAATGCTTAAGAAGATATTTAAGGAGTATTGGACAATCATGAAGTGAATTGATCAAGACTCAAGGTTGTTAGAAGAATTAAGATAGAATAAATATAGTTTTTATTATAAGTCTTACTTAAGATTTATTTAATGTTCAAAGAGGTGCACTACATGCATAATTCATTCATAATTTATAATGTGCATTTAAGTTACATAATCAAGAGAAATATTGTGTGAAATGTTGTAATAATCCTTTGGATTGGTTAAAAACTGTTTTCAAAAGGGTTTTTAATGGTTTTGTGAGTCTACAATGTATAAAAGTATTAGGATTAATTTATATTTTATTGAATGTATTTAGACAAGTTTATGAAAATTTTTAGTAGTTAAAGGGTGGTCTAGTTTAAGTTAAACGGTGGTCTGTTTAAGAGGTCATTTAATATATGTTCTTGAAGATTTAAATGATGTTGTATAGGATTTAAACGACAATATGCAACACCCACCATTTAGTATACATTTCTAATCCTTAAATTGTAGGAGCTAAATGGCATCATTTATATCCTAGGAGCCGTCATTTAAGAGCATAATTATCTAACAATAACAAAATTTTAATGCACTATAGCGTTGTACAACAGTAAAAAATGGCTACTTTCTCATACTAGGACTATAATTAAGTTGTCTAACATTCATTTTAATCATCCAAGTGTCTAAAAAGTGATTAATCAAGTTTTTAAAGGCATTGTGAAGCTCTTTCATGCTATTCTTCTTTGAGTGCTCTTTCATATTCTCCTAAATACATTAAAGAGTACTTAAGTGAGATTATATTTTAAGTGCATTCTTTTATGAGAGATTATTCTTGTAAAAGGTTACTCCTTAGCCTTAAAAGGGAGTGAAAGATTTACATTGAACCTTTTAAAAAGGTGTTGTAATTTTAACTTTGTAATTCTCCTATTCTTAATGTTGAAACAAAATCTCAATAGTAGTGTTAGGGACTAGACATGGGAGTAAGTGGATCACTCTAAATTAGAATAAATAGATGGTGTCCTTATTCTTTTACTTTCTTTAATTTTTATGCAATTTTAATTGTCTTTTAATTTAATTCTTTGTTCAAAAATTGTGATTTTAATTTTATCTATTTAATCTCTACATATTCTTATACATCTTAATTTTACTTATTGAATCTCTTAAATTATTATTTGTTTTATGCATTTTTTTTCTGTTTTTTGCAATTAATCTTCATAAGGTATTAAATATATTTAAGTATCCTTAAATATTTTCTTAAAAATTTTGGTAGACCTAATTCACTCTCGGCATCTTAGTTGCTATTTAAGTCTAACATAAAGCAATTCCAGCTTGAATATGAAATTGCTAATGTCAGCCACGAGGATAGAGACATCTGTAGTTTTTATGTTGAAATATTAAAGTTGGGGATAGAACAAGATATGATTTATTCGAATATTTTTCCGAGTCCTATATATTTGGAGATTACGGAGAGAGATTGTACAATGGTGATGCAGTTCCTCATAAAACTTTGACCTGAATTTGAAAATGCAAGGGCTACATTAATAAATCGAGGTGATTTAAGTATGGAATCCATTCTTGGGAATCTTGTTTGCAAAGACATATGATTTAATACATAGGGTTAACTAACCACTAAATGTAGTTATGTTGATGCAGTTTTTTTTGCTTAATGTTCCAAACCTCAATATGAATAGAAGAATTGAGGTAAACATAATATTAAGTGTAGATATTGTAGTGAACCTAGACATGTATAGTCCTACTGCAAAAACTATAATATATGCAATTATCACAAAAAAAACTAGGACACATCATTATGGATTGTAAAAGTTTGAAGAATAAGTAAGGTCATTTAACATTTGTTACTATGGCCAATGATTAAAAAAAATCCAACACTAAGGAGACCTTAGTTTCACTACAAACAATTTAAATGATGATTCAAAACTCAATGCAAGCAACTCTTCCATGTGTTATTTCTTCCGCTTTTTCTGTTGCTAGGTTATCAGGTAAAGGAAATAAATTTGTTCTTTAGTTCCTTGATTTAACTACCTTTAATCACATGACTAGCCAAAAACATGCTTTTTTAAAACCTAAACCTTGTCACTTAAATAAATCAATTGGCACAGCCAATGGAAGAAAATTACCCATTAAAGGAATTGGTATTGTTTGCTTAAACAATGAATTCAACAAATCTGTTTGTCAACCTAATACTCTTTATTTTCATTGCTTAATATCCAATTTGGTTTCCATTAGACAATTAACTGATCAAAATTATTTGGTAAAATTTTCTTCTCTTAATTATGATATGCAAGACCTTCAAACAAGACAAGTGATCATAAATGGGCGTAAACATGGAGATTGTTTCATTTTGATTTTGACTAAAAAAATTCTCTTATGTGTCTTATAGTATCGTCATCTAGTTTTGTTTCACATGACAATAAATTATAAAACCTATGGCATCGTCATCTTGGTCACTTACATGCTAGTATGTTAGAATATATGCTTTAATCTAATTTTCTTCTATAAAAATTACATGTGAAATATGATATTTTAAAGAATTATCAGAGTTATACTCTTGGAAAATTTGCCAAATTACCTTTTATTTCCAATAATACAAAATTTGATAGAAGTTTTAGTATATTATTATGGTTTTTATGTTCGGAATCTGGTGGAGGTTCTTGCCTCTCCTGACCCTGACTAGTCTATGAAAAATTTAGATAATTTCATCAATCTAGATTATATGTGTTATTAGATGGGTTGTTTTGGGATCGATGCGCTATAAAATCTACTTATTATGTCATCTATCAATTATTTCTTGGTGCTTGACACTCATTATTAGGGTATCCACCCTACAAATATCACAACTCATAACTTGGGTTAGATACGTAGGCATGTCAATGTTTTCAATCTTCCTTGTCAATGCATCAAATTTTATTTCCAAGGGTGTGATCACATCAATATTATGCATATCTTCAAAAACTATTTAGTATGCGCAGCCTCTACTATCAATCTATTAATACTAGATTCAATTTTTAAGAGTGATGTCCTGGATATATCTCTAATAGTAAGTTGTACTCTTTATGCTACTTCCCTTTCCATGTTTTCTAGTAGTTCTACCCTTAGAGCTTTCAAATTTCTTGGACTTCTTTTCTCTCTTAAATACTAGAGTAAGGTTATTTTGTTATTTTGGACCTGGTGCAAGCAAATCTTCAGTTCTACTTTTGGTCGTACACCATTTTATCAGGACATGAAAGTTATAAAACCAAATTCAAGATTAAAATAAGAAGTTATAAATAAATAAGTGTAGTAAATAAAATATAAAAAATAAAATGACTTGAACAATAGAAATAAAATATTCCTAATATTCTAATCTTCAACAATGACACCAAAAACTTGATGATTATTAGTCTCCTGATCTAAACAATACTACTTTTAACTAAGTAAGTGCACTTATCACTTTATAGTATAGTTTCTTTAGTGAATATGAATATCTTCTCATTAGGATTACAACTTCTAGTACTTATCATCCTTGTGTTATCTACTCTAATAAAAGGGGTTATGGATTTATTTAATTATTAATTAAAATAAAATTAAACAACTTAATTAACATCACAAACCAAAACTATTTACTTAATGAAATGACAATAACTAAGATTAAGACCTTATTTAAGAATTCTCCTAGAATTTTAATATGTTCAAGTTTTTCTTAATTTGATGTTTAACCGAAATTACTGAGATCCTTAAAATCCCTTAATTAAATTGTATTCTTTCTTAAGAAATATAAGTTCTTTCTTTTAGTTAATTAATTAGAATCTCTTTTGAATTAAAACCATAAAAAAGGCATTAATATATCAATAGAATTTGGGTGTTAGGTTTAAATTTAACCTTGAAAGTTTAGATAATTCTATCTTTAGAAATTCATACAAGTTTTTCTATTGATGAAGTATACTGCTTATATAAATGATTTCTCAATTTAAACATATGAAATCTGAAATTAAATTAAAATTTCTAACAAAAATTCCAATCTAAATACAATAAGTATCATGAATAAATCTAAGATAATCAAGGTTAAATTAAAGAATAAACTATAAATAACTAATCCTAGAGTTCGTTCCATTTATATCTTGAAAGAAATTAGTCTATTTCTATAATAAATCCAACAATTATAAATAAAGAACAAGATTTTAGGAAACTCATTATTGTAAAATCCTTTTCTTAAATCTTCATTTAAATATTACTGGAAGTATCTTGATTAACTTGATTATACACTTTAATCTTGATTTATTACCTTTGATTTGCTTTAAATTTGAGTAAAAATGACATTTTATGCTTTCTCTCTTAGGTAGTGACCACCCTATCTCCAAGGTTAAAAATCCCTAAAAACCTTAAAAAAAATGCAGCTTTATACGTGAATGATAATATCTCTCACAGCCAAAATCATGATCTCTCTCACAGAATCATGGTCATAAGAGAGACTATGATTCTTTGTGTGGGCCAAATCATAGCCTAGGTCACCCTAAAACATACTAACTTGTAACAAACTTGATGCTTCTCATGGAAAACTCACGATCTTGGTCATGGTGGTGATCTAGGTTATGATTCTCACTGACTTTCATTCTTCATTCTGTCCTTCACTCTAACAAATTATCAAAATTTTTCCATAATCATAATCAACATCCAAAGCCTACTAAAAAAACTTTTTTTTTATAAATTCATATAAGTAATATCAAATTTAATAGTTAAAAAAATTTATCTTAAAAATTACATGGAATATCCTTAAACCTAATTTTTAATAAGTAAAAATCAAACTAAACATATGTATAATTTAAGCTCAATCAAAGAAAAAGAAAGAAAGAGGTGATGAAGACCAAGATAATTGAGGTTGAATAGGTTTATATTTGTATTTTGTATGTGCATCATGTATTGATCTTCTTAATGTTCTTAGGGGGTCAATGTTTATATTATTATTTACATTTAGGATCTTTTAGATGATAGGTTTCATAATCAAGAGAAAATTTGGTGAAGTTTTCAAAGAAAATCCTCTTAATGTATTAAAATATTTTAAAGAAAATTTTAAATATCTTTGAGTTAATTTTTTGTGAACAGAATGGCATCTAGAAGTATGAAAAAAGTTTGGAAATCTTCAAAAGTTTTGGAAATTTTGAAGTTTGGAAATGTTATAAAATATAGAAAATTAGTTTTAGATGGACTGTTTGACTAATTGATATAATTGGTTAATAAGTATATATCAAAAATTTAAATTGATCGATCAATTGGAGTTAATGGTCAACCAAAGGGCATCTTTGTAGCATAATAGTGGTTTTATAGTTTAGGGTAACAGTTAGTTTAGCTTCGTAATTGATTTTTTAGTATAAATATATGATTTTAAGCATGTAAAATAAGCTTTTTGGTGGTTTGAATGAATTTAGAGGAAGCTTTATAAATAAGAAAGAGTTTTAGGATTGTTATAAGTTGTTTTTAAAAGTTTAAAGCATTGGTTGCATTCATTGTATTTTATGACCCCCTTGAAAATTGTAATTATCAAGTGAAACACTTGAATTGTGTTTTGTTGTATTAAGGTTGTTTTTAAGATCATTGGTTAAGGGTTACTCTTCATTCTAAAATAAAATTTTATTAGATTACTCTTCATCTATTTAAAGAAAGATATTATAAGGTTACTCTTAACCCTAAAGCCATATTTTATAGGTTCCTCTTCACCCTTAAGAAAAAATGGTAAAAGGTTTCTCTTTACTTTCATAAGAGAAGATTAGGATTTATAATGCTTTCTTTTGACCTTAAAGAAGATTGTTTATAATGAAAATTTCAATAAGTAGTTTAAGAGTAGATGTAGGCAAAAGGTTTTAGCTGAATCATAATAAAAATTAGGTTATAATTTATATTGCTACAGTATTTACTTTAAGAAATATTGTGTTTGTGATTGAATTTGAATCTCATTTATTTGTATTGGCATCATCATCATCATTTAGGTTAACTTTATAGTTACGGACTTAATTTATTACAAAAATTAGTTTAGGTTTAAACATAGAAATTTTTAGAACACCTAATTCATCCCCCTTATCCCATTTTAGTTGCCATTTAGAGCTAATAAAAACACTTCACTTCCTTCTAGTCAAGTTAGAGTTAAGGTTAGTCGTCAATTAACTACATCTTTTCATATTTTATTGCATAAATATTATATTAATGTTAAATGAATAATGGAAAGTTCATTGCAATTATAAGAGATCAAACAACAACAATAAATTCTTTAACACAACTATTGAACCAAGGGAGGTTCCATCCTGCTTTGATGATGACAAAAAAAATTTGCACTAATGTTTTATTATTGTTAAGGTTTTAGAAGATATGAATTTTGATGAAGTGTTAAAAAAATGATTCATGAAGTCTTAAAGCTAAAACGGAGCTTATGTTGATCAGGTGAAGGATATTCAAGATGGAAATTATTTACTGTTATAATTTTTTTATGTAAGTTTTACTTGGTCATATTTTTTGTATTTAAAGGGCTCATTGTATGCAAAATCGCATCCATGTTTAGTTTATTGATAATTGCTTAATTTATTGTGTTTTCTAGTATAATTTGATGCACATTTACTTATAAATTTTTTTAAGCATTAAATTATTTTTTGGAATTATTAACTTTTAGATTAGAGCCTAAAATTTAAAGAAAGTTCGGAAATTATAGTAAAAATAGTTGAGAACAAGAGTTAAACGGCGGCATGGATGTACCACCATTTTTCTTTGAAAAAGCGCCATTTTTCTTTGAATCTAAGGTTAAATGACAAGGGTATTATAGTGTCTTTTGACTGTTCTTCAAGCACCGTTCTACTCCCTATCACGTGAAAACCAGCTGGATCTCACCTCTTCGGTTACTACAACTTACTCCACTTGCCTTTAACTTATAGCAGACATATATAAGGAGGTCTGAAGATCAATTCAAGGGAGCTAACACCAGAAAAAGTAGACAAATCACAAGATCTAGTCAGGTTTTTCTCTTTTCTTCTCTAGAACAGGTTTTTTCTTTTCGTTTTCTTTTCCAGCTCTGGTATTTGATATTTTTGGGATGTTTTAAGGATTTAAGGGAGTTCATAAACGTGATTGGAAGTTGTCTATTCTTTTATATCATCACTTGGTGCTTCCCAAACACTTAATCTCTTGTTTCATACTCCTTTATTTATATATATATGCAAGAACACGGTTGTTTTGATTAAATTTGATTAATTTTTGTTATGTATGCATGGTTAATCTGTTTTCTAGCTAAGGATGGGTTCTTAAATGGATTAATTGAATTCTCATCACATTTTTGGGTGTTAATCTTTGTTTATGTGAGAACTTAATGCTTATTTTGAGTTGGACACTTAAGATGAGATTAAAGATAGTTAAAGATCCGATAGTTATCTACTTTAATCATTGGAAAATTCAGTAAATAACATGGTATCAATCAAGGATTTGAGAAATCTAATTTGGTTATTAACGAGGGTACTAATCTTAAATATAGAGTTTAGGATTATAACTTTTTAAACTTTAAACCTAATGCTTATTAATTGACTTAACCATAGCACTTTCTTGATTCAATGAAGACCTTAGATTCTAATCCATTCCATAGCTCAATTAAATCATTTGAAGCCTAATCCTTAGCTACGTAATTAATTTGGTAATCTTTAATTCAATTTGAAATTCAATTGCAAAGTTAGAAGTTTTTAGGTTTTTTTAGTCAATCTATCCCCCCATTTTCAATTTAGTGTTCTTGAGCCTCTCTGGATAATTGTAATCCAATTGCCCTAGTAGTCGCTCTTTCCCTGTGGGTTTAACATTCATAAGTCATAAAAGTGCTCTACCTTATTACTTGTTGATTGGTACACTGCCGTATTATTGGTTTTGAATTGAATGCTAATTAATTGAATTATTTAAGCTTATTGAGTATTAGATCAACTAGAAACATTTATACATGTAGGTCACATAATCAAGAGGAAAATGTGTAGGAAATGTTTTAAACTAATCCTTTTGATAGGTAAAAATGTTTTTGGGAAAATTTTCAATGTGTGTATGTAAGTTAAAAAAATGTTTTCAAAGTGTTGAGAAGTATTTTAGATTGATTGTAATGTGTTTGAATGTGTTTAGTACGTGAAAAATCATTTTTATAGGGAATAGTCAACCAATGGTGATCCACCAATCATAAGGTTTTAATGCAATTGACTAGTGTGTTGTTTCAAGCAATAAGCAAAAAAAAAAAAAGAAAAAAGAATTAAATGAGTGTTAATTAAACTAGAAAACAACTTTTGGAAACAGTCATAAATAGCTAGTAAGTCGATTTTCACTATAAATTGGTACGTCAGAGATTGTGTAAAGCATCCAATAAATGTAAAAGATACATAAAATTGATTATAGCTATTATTTATGAGTTTTGGTTAAGTTTTGAGTTTATTTTATTTAAGATTATAAGCTCTTTTGTGCATTCATTTCTAAGTATTTTGTGAGACCTTTTAAACAATTTGTGAGCTAAGTAAAACACTTCTTCAAGTGAATTTAGGGAGGTTTTAAATATTATGAAATTGTGAGACTATTAAAGGTTACCCTAAAGCTTTGAAAAAAGGATTACCAAGTTGTACTTGTGGTTTTTAAGATTGTAAAATGTACAACAACGTATTGAAGAGTAGAGGTATGTGAAGAGGTTATCACCAAATCACATAAAAATTAGTTTGCACATTCTCACCCTTAATTTTTTCCTTTAATGTTTTACTTTATTGCAAGTTATTTATATTATTGATTACATTGTTCATATTATTATTTTAATTATTACTAAGCTTCTACATAAGTTAAAAATTCCTTGTGAATTTAGGATCATTAAGTTAGAATATTGGTAAAGAACTTAATTTACCACCTCCTAGGTGAAAAATAGGATCAACAAGGAGTATCAGATCCTAGGTCTCATATTAGTATAATTTTATGGATTAGTGAGAAAAGATAATGGCATACATGAACTCATTTACTATCTTTGGAAACCTAAACAACCAAAATACAAGTAAGATCCCTTATTGATATTGCCAAATCTATACATCTTTTAAGCATGCTTTTATTATTACAATCGTAAGTTTAAGGGATATTTCTATGAGAATTTAATGAATAATTGATTAATTCTTAAATAAGATATTGCTTATATTGATTTCAACGAATATGTATGCTTTTTTAGTTCTTGGTGAGCAATTTGGTGAACATATAGAGTTGGATAGGTTGTGGAAGCAAATGAGGAAAAGAAGCATCAAGTGATAAAAGTCCCACACTTTATCTCATGATCATCGCTTAAACCATAATGAGGTCTTAAAGAAATCATTAAGAGAACAGATTAGGCAGGGGAATCATAACCAAGGTCATAGCCATAAGGTTTTTGCAAACAAAACCATGGGCAACCTCATGGCCATGAGCCAGGACGTGAGCTAATCAAGCTATTTTAGTATAAAGGTGTGTTTTTAGGTATTTTTGAAATACCTTTTGCTTTTTTGAAGGCTAGAGCTGCCACAAAGAATCTAAGAGAGAGTTGTAAGCCATCTTTATAGGGTTTTCAAGTAATTAGAAGGAGAATATTGGATTTAACATTAAGGAATTGAAGATTAATATTAGTTTTCCAACAAGAATCGTAGAAGAGTTAAGGGTTCAAGATTCAGATCAACAAGCTTCTCAATCCTTATCCCATTTATTATTATTATTTTTATTTAATAAAGTTTATTAACTAATTTAATATCTAGATGTTTATGAACCCCAAGATGCAGTGTTTGTTGTTCTTGATATTAATACAACATTGGATTTCCAAAGTTTGTCTTAGATTTATTTATGGGATTAATGAAATTAATTTTAATTATTACGCAAACATGAGTTTCAATTTTTATTACTTGATTGCATGTATTTATGCCAAGAGATGATCTGCATGAATAGATCAACCTATAAGTAATGAATCCTGTATGGCCACCTAGAGATAGGCTTATATATGATTTTCAGATTAGGTGTGAATCTAATCGAAACAGTAGGTTCCATTTAATATGTTAATATAGTTAATTGATATTTTAAGACAAGGAGAACTTCTACTTAATTTATTAAGATGAATAGGAATTATATAATTTGAAAGAGAGTACAATTTACTTTAGAGAATCTATGGTATGAGTAGTTAGGGAGAATCTATTAAATTAAAGTCGAATAACAAGCATGAACATGTCTTAGAGAGAGTAACAATGTAGGCCCTAAATTCTTTGATTGCTTGTTAAATCTAGTGAATTTTCTTTAAATTTTTTATTTAGTATTTAGTTTAATTTAGTTATTCTATTAATCAATTCATCATCAATTTAAACAGTTTAGATAGTGAAGAGTAGAATATTATTAGTAGTCTAAAATTGTCCTCGTAGGATCAACAATCTAAACTCATAGTAGTTGTACTATGATACAATAAGTGTACTTGCTTATTTCTTGGTTTTAGTATTGTTAATTGAGAATTGGATTTATTTTAATTAAAACTTTAAAAATTATAGCATGCACGCATTAAGTTTTTGGTTCCATTATCAGGGACTATTTTTAGATATTAGGAACTTCTAATTTTGGTTAGACTAACCACTTTCACTCTTTTTTTTTATTTTTACCTTTATTTTTGATTTTTTGTTTGTCTAAAAATTCGTCTCTTCTTGATCTCGTGTTGCTCTTGTGATATTTTGGTCAAATACATCTTTTCATGACAAAAAATCAATTTGCAGATCTTTTTACACCTAATCCTAAAGTTGAAAGAATGTTTTGTAGAATATTAAAGGAGAAGATTTTTGAAAATTCTAAGCCACTTGAGGTTCAACCTAACAAGTTAGAAGAAATAATTGATAGAGAGTTGGGACCTAGAGTGTTATTAATTATGGAGGACTTATCAAGACCTTCACTCTAAGGCATAGAGTCAAGCATTTATAGACTAAGAGTGGGGTGAAATCAAACCCTAAAGGATATAATTGCTCTAAAATTAAGTATAATTTGATAGATTTCTAGATGAAGACCCAAAGGCACAAATTGTAAACTTTCTAGAGATTTGTGATACTTTCAAGCTGAGATCAAGAGAATCTATATGAGGCACGAGAAAGATGAAAGGAGATTTTAAATAAGTACTCCCATCACCCCTTTGACTTGGGTATGTTAACATAAACTTTCCATGGTGCCTCAGTTATGCCATAAAACAGTTAATTGATGCATCTTCTAGTGGTACTACAAGCTTTAAGATGCCATAGCAACTTTGGGAGCTAATTGAGAATATTTCCATGAACACTTATTAATAGACCAATATGCATCATAAGCTAAAGCCAAACGGAGGAGTCTATAATATTGATGCAATCACATCATTAAAGGCCAAAGTTAATGCACTTGTAAGAAGATTGGATAACATGATAAATTCATCCACGTCGACTTAGGTTATGAGTTGTGACTTTTGTGGAGGAGGGCACCTAAATCATGAATGCTAGGAATCAGGAGCTGGAGGACAAGTTAAGCAAGTTGACTATGTTAGGAATCAACAAAACAACCCCTATAACAATACTTATAACCTAAGATAGAGGAATCACCTGAATTTTTTATAGAGGGTTTAAGGCCAGTCAAAATTATAAGCCTTATAGCACCCAAGAGGGGTGAATTGTGTGATTAAAAATTTTGTCTAAACTAAATAATCTAAACAAACTAGGTCAAGTTTAACTTTATGCAATCTGTAACCAAAATTAAACTTATATGCTATTCCAATGCTTATGCCAATATTATTCAAATTCAATCAATGATAAGTAAACAAAATTACATAAAAATAAATAGGATAGGGAAGAGCTAGGCACCAAGATTTATATAGGTTTTCCTACTTCAAAGATTACATCTTGTCTCTAACTACTTGTTGGAAATTTTACTAAAACTAGTCTTACTTTATATAGGTGAAGAGTAACCCTTTACAATCTTGCTTAAGGGTGAAGAGTAACCCTTTACAATCTTACTTTAAGGATAAAGAGTAACCAAATAATGTTATTCATAAGGGTCAAGAGAAACCCACACAACAATCTTGAATTATAAGGGTTAAGAGGAACCCAATACATTCTTACTTAAGTGGGTGAAAAGTAACCCTTTCAAATAAAACCAAAACAAATAATTTATTAAAACAAACTCAAAATATAAGCTACCAAAGCCTCAAATCAAGTTTATATAGCTCAGTAAAAGCCTGATCAAAATCAATACTCAAATGGACTTAAATGCAACTAATTTAATGCTTATGCTTTATGAATTTCCTAATACTCATATATGGCATAAATCAATCAAATTCACATTCAAATGTCAATGCAACTTAAATCTTGCTTAACAGAGGTCAAATGTAACCTAATAACTCTATTTTAAATAGCCAAAAGCATCCAACATCATGACAATAATTCACACAAAGTAAATTCCCCAATTGAAGTAACAATTCACACATTTAATGGCATTCAATGAAGCTCATGCAATAAAAATGTTTCTAGAGATTTAAGAGGGAAAAAAATTATGACAAGTCTCCCTATGACTTAATAGATCATAAAAAAAATAATTGATGCAATAAAAACCAAATTAAAGTGTCACATTATGATGTTAAACCTAAGAACACAAAATATGTCAAAATATGTGGTCTTTATGTTCCAGGCTAGAAACAAATGTTTTTAACTAATAAAATGGAAACCTATTGGAACATTAATCTATCATTTACCAACAAATTCCAGCAATAAAAATGAAATTAACACATTAAACAAATGAATTGAAATAGGACAAAACCAAGAACCTGCAAATCTAGACAGCTTTGGAGTAACCTAAAAAATTAAGCTTAAACCAACAATATAATAGCTTAAAAATTAAATCAAAAACTCTAGCACACTCTTCGAGACCTGAAAAAATAAAAAATAAAAAATTTGTTGCACTAAAAGCATATTTAGGAATGAAATCAAAGTAGAATGAAGATATACTTGAAACTTGATAGTTATGAGGAATGTGTGACTTTGATGCTTAAGAAAACATTATGAGTGCTTAAAAATCAAAGTAAAAGCTCTACTGCACTCTTGAAACCTTAAAGAAACGTAGAACAACTATTTTTTATCACAAGAAATGGATTTATAATAAGAAAATGAGATTGAATGAAGAGCAGTAATAAAACTATAAAAACTTGAGTAAGATGGATTTTAAGGATTTAGTCATTCATAAAAAGGCATAAAGAATGTTATAATCGACATAGAATAGTTATATATAGTGTTAAGAAGTAGTTAGAGGGATTAAAAGTGAAAACTACCATTTTAGAGACAAAAAGGAGTTGAAATCTAAAACCCTATAATTATCAATTTGAGACATGTACCTTAGCAACGGTACCGGGGAGCTCAACGGTGCTATTGAGGTCCATGTCAACTGCCATTGAACTTCCTGGAAAATAAGGGCTAAATGGCCTTTGTGATAAGGCATCGTTGAAGTCCAGTACTCCCATCGTTCAAGCTCCAAAAAACACAAAACATGATTCAAATCAATTCCAAACCTTCTAAACACTTCCCTAACATTAATCAAGACTTTAAACAAGTTCTAAACATATATCAAAGAATTTTCAATTTCAAAAACCTTTCAATTGAATCAAACATAAGAATTAACCTTGATTATGAAAACATTCATTCTAAAAAAAAAAACTTAAAAACTTGTCAAACATTCCATAAACCATAATTCAAATCATAAATAGATTTAAATAAATTCAAACATATACAAATAACTTCAAGTAATATTTCAATTAAATTAAACTCATTAATAGACACACATTAACACAATTTATCACATTACCTCTTGATTAAAATACCTTAATATCTATATTCCTTTTTAAATCAATTCCTAGCATGCTAAAACTATAATCAAATTTAATTAATCACTAAAACTACAATTCAGATCCTATATGAAAATGTTCATGCAAATGTGAGAACCCTTTTCAAGCATTAATAAAGATTAATTTTAGGAAACTTACAATACTAAGACACAATCCTAAACCTACACAACTTGATCTTCATATTTTGATCTTTAATTTTTATCAACCATTCTTGATCATCCAATGCTTGCACTTCATATTCTTCATGAAGGCTTTTATACTTTAGGTTCCACAAATATGTTCTAGCACTTTAAACACTTACCTATCTCACAAAGGCATCAAAACTCACATATTAATAATAATATTGTTTTTTGTCATTAAAATACTTGATTGGAGAGTGATGATAAAACATGTGATATTGAGTGAAAATAAAAAATCTATACATTACATTTCTTGTAAATGTACCATGCATTATGAAATAATATGTCTCTCTCCCCTTTATGCTTAAAACTCATAGTACACCTTAATATCACACTCATCATCAAAATGGAGGAGATTGTTGAATTAACAAAGATTCTAATTAAATGTTTTAATGATGACAAACCATTATTGTTATTAATATTTACGTTTTGATGCATTCTTAAGTTGAAAGTGAAAGAACATGGTGTATTTAAATGAAATGTAATGCATAGATGTTTTATTTGCACTTAATAGCACATATTTTGTCATCATTAAATCACTTGATTGGAACGTTCCTTAGTTTAACAAAGAAAAATCTATCCACTAGCTCTTTAACCCTAACAACAGTCCAGGCAACCAAGTTTGGAGGAGCTCTTAGCCAAGTACAATATTACATTAGATGCTCAGTTAAAAACCATTGAAGCATCAACAAAGAATCTAGAGAACCAAGTAGGGAACCTAGTCTAAAGTGTGTCAGAGAGATCAACATGTATTTTGTCAAAAAACACAGAGAAAAGCCCAAAGGAGCAAGTATATATATGGTGTTTATGAATGGTGATAAATAAAGAAGTTAGTAAGGTGGAAGGAATCAAGAAAGAAGTTGTGATGATTAAGGAGGAGAAGGACCCTAGTAAAAAGGAAACAGAAGTTGAAAAGAAGAAGGAGAATAACAAAGAAAAGAAGAGGGAAGAGTTAAAGGAGTATAAGTTACGATTTCCATACCCTAGCAGGCTATACATGGCCAATCAAGAGGCTAATATAGTTAAATCTCCAACTCATATTAAAAATCCACATGCTAATATGCCTCTTGTGCAATCTCTTTTGCAAGAATCTAAGTATGCCAAGCTCGTGATCGATATCTTGGTAAATAAAAAGGTGAGCAAGTCTTTGAAGATGACTAAAAGTGAGAACTATGTGGCGATGATTATAGGAAAGCTACAATAGAATTTAAAAGATCTAGGGAGTTTTCTGATTCCTTATACCATTTCTACCATGAATTTAAATAAAAAATTGGTTAATTTAGGTGCTAGAATTAACCTAATGTCACAAAACATGTTTCATGAGTTAGGAATAGAGATTACAAAGCCTACTAGGATAAGCATTTACTTAACAAATAGATTTATTAAAGATACTAAGGTTATAGTTAAGGATGTTCTTGTTAAAGTAGATAGATTTATATTTTTGGTTAATTTTATAATCTTATACATGGAGGATGAGATACCCTTAATTCTAAGTAGCCCATTTTTAGTGATCTCAAAGGCTCTGATTGATGTTTTAGAAAAGAAGTTAAATTTTAGGATCAAGGATGAATCTATTACCTTTTATAACTTTGAAATAATAAATTCATTTTTTAATGAAAAATAAAATTCTTCTTTATTGAACATGTTTAATGATGAAACTTCAAGCATTGTGTAAGGTAAGATAAAATATGATCCATCAGAGTTTGATTTGATGATGAAGTTGATCCTTGAGCACTATTGATAGTTCTTAAAGTATATATATTTTAGGCATGATTTGATACTTGTTTCATTGAGTTTTAAATTAAATTTCATGTGATTCTTATGCATATTGAGTTAAATTCTTTAAATGAGATGTTACTTAGTTTTTTATATGTTTGATCATATTTCATAGTACTTTGATGTGCCATGAGATGCAAGGATATCATGCTGGGAAGCATCATATCAAATTTCATGTTAAAAGGATGAAATATGGAAGAGATATCAGGAGAAGATCGACAGGATCACCGAAGCTCTAAGGATTATGGTCAGCATCATAACTGTAATTTCCTTAGCTTGACCATGATTTTTGTCTAGAAGAAATCCCTTGATAGGCCCACCCTATGCCATTAAGCTATAGTGGATCTTCTTACCTCTAGACACTATTTAGCAATTGCTAAGGGACAAAATACAAATCATAAGCCATCTCCTAGGGTTCTTGCACAAAACTAAAGGTGAATTTGGATTAAAAAAGCATCAAGGTTTCAAGATCAAGATAAGTTTTAGGCAACAATCATGATTAAGGAGTGAAGGAATTAAAGATCTTTACCCATAAGCATTTTTATTCCCTTTCTTTTTATGATTTTTGTTGTTGTTCTTTGATTGTTAAGAGTTAAACTTCTCGTGGGATTTGTGTTCTTATGAACCCTAAGATGCAACGTACATTGTTTACTTTGATTGAAAGTGGATTTTCTAGATTTTCCTTGAATTATCTACGGATATTAATGAGAATGGTTTCTAAATTGATTGTGGCTATGCAATATTCAATTTCAATATATGATTTCATATGTTTAGACAAACTAAGTCAAATATATGATTAGATCAACCATAGGTAATGCATCTTCCATGGAGACGTTGACAATACGCTTACATAAGATGCCCGAGTTAAGTGTGAGCTTAATTAAAACAATGGGTTCCATAGATCTTAGTAATGCATTCAATTGGTAAAGTGAGACAATGTGACAAATCGTTTAGTTTATCAAATTAAATAGAAATTTCATGATTTGATTGCAAGCTTGTAATTTAATTTTGGGAACCTAGACTCTAAGGTAATCTAGAAAACACATTAAATAAAGTTAAGCTTATGAATACAAGCATTTTAGGAGGATTAATAACCTAAATCCTAACTTCATTATTATCAGTTAATTTGTGCCAGTTTGCATTTAGATTTTCCTTTGTCTATTTTTTTTATTATCCCTTTTTATCAATCAATCATTCAACAATCTTTCGTAGGCTAGATAATAAGGTTAGAATTTTAATGATAGTGTAGTCCTTGAGGTTTGAGACCTAGATTCACCATAACTATATTACATAACGATAGATACACTTGACTTTTATATGTTGTATTATTGTTTAGTGTATTTCTTGGTTATTCTTTCATTTAAAACTTAGGTATGTCTATACATACATCAAGTTTTTTATGCTATTTTCAGGGCCTGGGTCTTATTAAATGTTTGTATATTCTTTGTTAGACTACCTTTATTTAATTTTTTTATTTATTTCAGTTTTTACAATCTTTAAATCTTTACAATTTTAATTTTGTTTAAGAACTTCTTGCTTCTTAATCTTTTTCTTGTTCTTTCACTTTTCAGGTTAGGTGTCTTCTTATATGATCATAAGTCATCCTATAAAGTTATTTTAATTAGACCTAATAGAGAGAATGTTTAAAAAAGCTTTGAAAGATAAGAAGTCGGAGAGTAGCACCAAGTTTAAGGTCTTACGGCCATAAGTAGATATCACGGACTGAGAATTAGGATCAAGAGAACTATTGGTAGATCTTGTCTAGACATTCCCTCTAAGGTACTAAATCTAGCATTCATAAACTAAGAGTAGAGACTATGAGCTTTGAGATCAAGCTATAGATGATTTAGAAGCTACAAAACTATGTGCAATCATATGGGCCTCCCAATAAAGATCCAAATGCCCACATTACTAACTATTTAAATATT
>JAOXYD010160897.1:0-37274 GCA_028565735.1 Pinacopodium congolense | reverse complement strand
TTAGTATCGGTCGATATATGAATTTACCGTACAATATTAAACTCATGGATCTTAAATCAATATGATTACGGTATAATAGTAGAACTTCAATGAAGTCCAATTGAATTGGATAATCCTGTTGGTGCGTAGGCACACAACGTAACCTCATTCACAGCGAAATCAAATCAAATCAACTACTTTAACAGTGACTGACTATGTAATCCGTTTTTTGTGATTATTTAATATATAGTGAAATAATTAAACATTGCTGTTGTAGGGCGTGCTAGCTAAAGAAAAGGTTGACTCATTCAACTTGCCACTCTACTTCGCCACGGTTAAGGAATTGGAGGAAATAGTAAGGAGAAATGGGTACTTCAGCATTGAAAAGTTGGAAACGTGGGATCATGCCATGTTCCGCGCTAGGAAGCAGGCCCCACAAGCTCTCTGCGCGCAGTTCAGGACAATTTCTGAGGGACTAGTCAAGAAGCACTTTGGAGATGACCACATTGTCGAGGAGATATTCAACTGCTATGTCAAGAAACTTGAGGAGAATTACTCAACATATGATGCAGCGACCAGTCAACAAATCGAAATGTTTATCCTTCTCAAGCGCAGAACTGACTATAATTGACACGCCAATGATGTCAGAATCAATACATATACCTCGTTGCAGGTGTGAATAGGGAAGTGTTTTAAATATTTGCATGTATGAAGCCAAATAAATAAAGATGAAACGGCAAAAAATCCATGTATCCCTTCATTTTGGCTAATAAAATTCTCTTTGTTAAATCTTATTTACTATATTTCCTGCTCAATTGGTTTAATTTAATTCTGAATATTAAATACCATTACTATTACCGTGCAAGAAATGTTGCTGACCGAGAACTTCAATATGTCAACATCCTCGAATCTATGACTTTAAAACCGTTAGATAATTAATCAAGAAGTTAAAACCTAAATCAGGTATTAAATTCCTAAGTATCATAACTATATTTAAGACTTCCTATATGTGATTACACTCGCATCATTACCTACAGGAGCAAGAAAATAATTATATTAAGTCATAGTGATAAATATATTTACCGCAAAACAATTGATGTATCTCCTATCTCTACATGTCTGCTACTTACACTTCCATTTCATTCATTCAGTTAATCTCAATATTGAGTGATTGAAATGAAGTAATAGTGCAGTTAGAGTATGTTAGTATTTTACGGAGTTTGACCTATGTCATGCACTATACCAAAGAAGATAACATCGCATTTGTTTTGCGCCAACTATCAAAAATGTACTTAAACTTAATGCAATACGGTTTGAAAAATAATTCTAAAATTTGTAGTCATTTAAAAACTATGAATTCTACTCTATAGTTTTGTTAGACTCGTATTCAAATACAAATTAAATCACTAATATAAGAAATAAAATAATTTATATATATATTTAAATTGGTGGCACATATGTAATTGAACTTATGAAGCAAACTTATATATATATATATATATATATGTATATATGTATATGTATATGTATAATTGAGATTAAATTTACAACATTAGTAGCTATATTAAGAAGAGGTGGAATGACTAAAGAATATCTCATATTATATATTAAGCTATGGCTATAACCTATATTATTCATTATCGTATAATGTTATAATAAGTCCAGTATGTCTAAGATTTAATGTAAGATTTAAAAAAAAAATAGATATACTAATTTGAGACCCTCAATTAAACACCCATCACTGGACTCCAAAAATGAAAACTCACATTTCAAACCCTACATTGAAATCTAAATATGGAGAATCCTTAAACTCCTCATTGAAGAAAAAACGCACATTTGACATTTTCGCCATTTCCCTTTGAATGCTTGAATTGAAACAAAGTTGCAATGCTCTTGCTTTTCATCATACTAGGCGACATATGTGAATTGGCATTGGTGGCAATATAGTAAAATGTTCTCCCAATCAACATTTTTCTATTGTGATGTTGGTGACCTCTACTTTTTGTGAATCATTTTTAGTGTAGTAGGCAAATAATGCATGGTCATTTTGTTTATTTATTTTCATTATTTTCAAGCTAAGAATTGATTATAGATTATGGTGAATTGAGAAATCATGTGCAGATGACATATTACCTTGTGAAAAATCCTTGCATAGTCTCTTTGTCTATTGCTTTTGGGATCACTCAATCATTATGTTGCATGATCGAGGTATTTCATGTAGGTATTTAGTCCATGTTTTTACATGTTTTTACCTCTATTAATCTATAAATTGTCATATTTATAAGCTATTTTGGTTAATTTACAGGTTCATGTCTAATTGAGGAGTAAAGTATTGAAAAGAGGTGGCAAAAAAATAACTGTGATAAACAAAGTCGTTCCTATATGGCATCATTTTAATCCCAAATGAGGTTGATATATCAATGTTGCTTAGGAATAATACCATTGTTCTCAAGGTGAAGCGTCATTTACCCTTGTATGCAAGTGTCATTTTACTTTTAAATGGCGTGACTGAAAGGGTGTTTTGAGGAACAAATGGACACAATTACCCTTAGACATGTTTTAGGGTTTGGAAACCCTAACAACCACCCTAGAAGGTTATGAAAAGGAAAGCAAGAGAAGAAGAGAGGGGAAGCGCCATATGGAATATATAAGAAGTTAGAAAATTCTCCCACTTAGCTTAGTTAGGTTTTTGGTTTTTTTAAGGTTTAGTTTTCTTTTTTTTTTCCTTTTTTTTCATTAAGTTAGTCAGTTAGAGTTTGTTTAGAGGATTCAAGGTAAATTAAAGAGTAAGGATTTGCAATTGGATATATATATATATATATATATGGTTATATTTTTTTCAACTATTTCTCTTTTATTTTCTATTAGCTCTTTATTTTATTTCATCAATGAATATGTTTTCTTATTTAATCTTTGTGTTCATTATTGATTATATATGTTTTAATGGCTTAGTTAGGGTTAGAGTATCAGATGGATTAACTATTATTTTATTTGACTTCTCATATGTTGAATGATTTTTTTAATTAAGTACATAATTATTTGTCTTAGATTGGTCACCTAAGGTAGATTATGAGGTGATTAAGGATCCAAGAGATTAGCTTTAATTGTTGAATGAATTAATCAAACATCACAATTAAGATGATGAATGACCAAAGTTCAATTTCTTGTAAGAGTCTCAAATCTAAAAATAGATTTTTTTATTTGAACCTTTTGTTCTTTATGTCAGTTAAAATGATCAAATAAACAAATTAAGATTACGAGAGATAAGACTATATCGTAACCATGGTTTTATCTTTTTTTGTGCAGATACCTGAGATATATTCAACATATTAATTACCTATACTTAGTTTATTCATTAAACTTTGAAGCCTTAGTTAGATCTATTATTAGTAAAATTCTTATCTCATTAATTAATGTTTAGATTGAATATTTGTTTGTTTATTTTATTTTCTCCCTTCGGTTTTTACAATTTAATTACTAACACTAATTGATCTAATAATAATAGAAGATTCATGTGGAGATGATACATGGACTCACAATCATATATTACTTGTTGTCATGATGCACTTATCTTTTAATCATAAAGTAGGAACTGATGAATAAGTTTTTGAAGAAGGATTTATCTTAGTAACATTAAGAATGTATCCATTTTTATTTATATTTTAATTTGTTTTGTTTAATTTTTAGTTTATAAACATGGTTATCTTTCTGTGATCATAGGTAGACGACGAAATGGCTTGAAAAGATTATCAGTGACTAGACTATTAGTGCTATGATAACTAAAGAGTTTTAGTCAATGGTTGGGGGAGATGATTGGAATGGTTATGATCATTGATGTAGCAACGCTTATAACTTAGGTTAGATAATCAACCAAATTATTTCTAGATTAATGAAGTTTATCTTGGGTTGCTTCCATAAGATTATTATCAATAGCATAAAAAGAGGAGTTGAGGTTTAAATTTTGTAGGTTAATAATTGAGTTCATATCTACTAATGAGGCTCAACCCATAGAAGTTTTAATCCACAACTTGAAGGTCTAGATTGGAAATTTGGTTAAATTAATTTCAGAATATGAATAGGTGAATCTTCTTAGCACCATACAGGTGATCCTACGGGAGCAAGAGAAGGAAAATATAATTAAAAGTGGTAAGGAGCTGACAAGTGAGTTAGATAAGGAAGATGAAAATGTTGTTGATGTTGAAGTTATCAAGGAAGAAAAGAAAGTATCTATGATCTTAGAAATAGTTGATACTGTAGTTTTTGACTGCCAATAGAAACTTTGGTATCAAAATCTTATTTCAAGGAAGTTCACATAAGATAAAGGAGGTGAGGTAAAGAGACCAACAGTATCTGAACTAGATAATAAGCTCGTGATAAGTCATCTTAGACATAAATAGATTGGTCTAAGTTATGGGATAAAAGGAGAATCATAATTCTCTAACAATAAGATCTAGTTAAAAGATCCTAAAGAAGTTCTTATTGGGAGCAAAACCCAGCCATCTAGGTTTGCATGATCTTTTTAGGACCTTAGGATTTCATTTTCTGTTATTTGTGATTTAGTTGCATTTTGATTATTTATATGCTTTCACTTATCTTTTTACGGCTTGATTTTCTCCTTTTTTTAATTAGCATGCATGGCTATGAAGAGTATTGGCATTAAGGCAATTTCAAGGGAATTCTTTGTTTCATTCTCTTTCCATTTTGTTTGTAATAGGGATATTGTTCAATTTAAAGCAATCATTGTAGTTGACATAATTAGTATTGAATAGCTCCTAATTGACTACTAATTTTTATTTTTTATGCATTTAGCAATCCTTATATATAGTATTGACTTTCTAATAGAAGTCTATATGAATTTTTATGTTAATTTGAAATCAGATGTGTAGTTAAAGTTGCTTTTAAAAAATCTAAAAAATTGAAAGTAATATAATTGAATTTAAAGTGAATGCGTATAAGTTAATTAACATATAGAAATGGTAAAATGGAGTACAAAATGTACTTAATAGGACAGGATAAAGCATAAAAACATCTGTTTAAGTTGATTATTGAGTTTTTAATGGGATACAGGCTAGATGAAGTGTAAAATGCACTTGTTAGAGTACTCATGAACAAGTTGGTATGAAAATCAGTTTAGAATTAATTGGAAACTTGATATTATGTGCAAAGGGTTGCTTTATCATGTTGCATGATTGTGTGCATTAAGTTGTGTTATAGTCATGATTGAGTTAGGAGATATTGACTATGTTTAATTACATTGGTTTATATTTAAAATCTTAATTAACTTTTGATTGGTTTTAGAATATTTTCAAAGTGAGTATTTGAGTAGTTGCTTGATGTGATCTAAGCGTACCTAAGTTTTAATAAAGTAAATCCAAGAATTACAAACAAATACTATTATAGCATGTACATGGGCAAATGCACGTATCTTAGTATAGTATATCTAATGTGAGTCTAAATCATCGATCCACAAGAACTATAATCATTAGATAATTCCTAACTTGATATCTAACCTACTTAGTGGGTTATTGGTTTATTGAATAATAAAAATAAATAAAACAACTAAAGGTAAACTCTAATACAAATAACAAGAAATAACGAGTAATCATAAAGTTAGTCTTACTTAGAATAATTTTGATGGTTAGTTGATTATTAATTGGTGTACTTTAAAGAAATCATTATAGTTAATTATGTATTGAATAGCTCCTAATTGACTACTAATTTTTGTTTTATTTTATGCATTCAGCAACCCTTATATATAGTACTAACTTTCTAGTAAAAGTCTATATTAAATTTTATGTTAATTTGAAATAAGTTGTGTAGTTAAAGTTATTTTTGAAAAAGTTAAAAAAATTGAAAGTAATATAATTGAATTTAAAGTGAATGAGTATAAGTTAAGTAATGTACATAAATCGTAAAATGGAGTATAAAATGCACTTAATGGGATAAGACAAAGCATAAACCACACTTGTCTGTTGATTATCAAGCTTTTAATAGGATAAATGATAGATGAAGCTTAAAATGCATTTCTTAGATTACTCGTGAACAAGTTTGTATGATAATCAGTTTAGAATTAATTGGAAGCTTGATATCATATGCAAAGGGTTGCTTTCTCATATTGTATGATTATGTGTATTGAGCCATGTCATAGTCATGATTGAGTTAAGAGATATTGACTATGTTTAATTACACTGGTTTGTATTTAAAAATTTAATTAACTTTTGATTGGTTTTGGAGTATTTTCAAAGTGAGTATTTGAGTAGTTGCTTGATGCGTGCTGAGCATACTTGAGTTTTATTAAAGTATAAATCCAAGAATCATAAACAAACACTACTATAACACGTAAATGGCCAAATGTACCTATCTTAGTGTAGTATAGTTAGCGTGAGTCCGAATCATCAATCTACGAGAACTGTAATTATTATATAATCCCTATCCTTGCTATCTAACCTATTCAATAGGTTATTTATTTATTGAATGATGAAAATAAATAAAAGGACTAAAGGTAAAATCTAAGTTAAATCACAAGAAATAAAAAGCAATCATAAAGTTAAGATTTAGATAGTTAATCCCCAAAAGATGCATTCGTATTCATCACTCAACCTTGATTCAGTAGATTCTCTAAATTATCTTAGATTATAGGTTCTCTATGTTAAATTACACCCTCCCTTAAGTTATGTAATTTTATTCAATTTAATAAGGTAAGTGAAATTTCTCTCTTTCTCAAAATATTAATTGAATGCATTATATTGGTCTATGGAACTTATTGTTTCAATTAAGTTTTCACCTAATCCGAATATCTTATGTAAGCCTATCTTTAGGTCTCCATGGATTGATCTCATCATATATTTGATTTCTCAATTTAAACATATGCGATCACACCATTAGAATTTAAGTTTACATTATGTAAGTCCTAAAGACACTTAAAAGAGGGGGGCGAAATGAGTCTTAAAAATTTTCTTAACAGATTTAAACTTAACATCTAGCCAATTTGATTTAATGAGATATGCATAAGTGAATGTAAAAAACATAACACACAATACTTAATAAGTAAAGAGAGAGAGGAGAAGGCAAACATACATGGTTTGTTAAAGAAGTTCACCTACCCAAAGATAGGTTATGTCTCTTTCTAGCTACTTGTTGGATATTGTTCTTTACTACTAACTCTAATAAAAAAATCAATACAGTCTTTTTCTAGGGTGAAGAGTAACCCTTAAAAGACCAATTTTTTTCTAAGTAAAGAAAAGCCTTTACAACCCAAATCTTTTAAGGCAAAGAGAAGTCTTGATAAAACACAATCTTCCTTTGTTAAGGTGAAGAGAAACCTTATGACCAATCTTAATTTGGCAAAGAGGAGCTTTGACATACTTAAGAGGGGGAGGGGGTGAATTAGAGGCTTTTAAAAATTCTTATAAGTTATTAGTCCTATGTTCACAAATTTTTATATTTCGCAGAAACGTAAACAATTTTTAAGTCATTTCCTAATTTGCCAAGTACTCTAATCAATTTATGAAAGTTAAATAAACAAAGGTAAAGAAAAGATAAGTAATGAAACAATAATATTAGCAATTGTAAAAACAATATAAAAAACTTATAAACAGTAAGGGAAGAGAAAAATGCAAACTGATTTATCCTAATTTGGAGATAACTACTTTCTTCTATATCCAGTCTCCAACAACCTGTTGAGATTTTCACTATAATAAAGAACAAGTTACAAATCCTTTTTAAGGTTTAAGGATAACATTTACAATACTTTTCTTTTTCTAGGTACAATGATAACATCTCACAATACTCTTCTTTTTCCTAAACTCAAGAATAACCTTTCATAATCTTAATCTCACAAAATAATCTCCCAACAAAATATTCAAGGATATACCATTCTTTACAAAACTAAGTGTTTAATGGGCTTACAATCCACTTAAAAATGTATGCATAATGAACTTATATAACCAATATAAAACCCAAACTAAAAAAACTCACAACAATACTTTGATCTCTTGTACAAATGTTTCACACACTTGTTGACACATACAATTCATGTAAAATATCTATTTATAGGCCTAGTACCTTAAACAAGCCATTTATAACCGTTGCTTAATGTTTTAGAGCATTAAATGTATTTTACCACTAAAAACAAGTCATTATCGTGTGAAATTTATACTACAACGGTAGTTTCTATGATGCACAATGGCATCATGAAAAGTACAATAAACTGTCGTTTATGTCTAAATCAACTACTTCAATGTAGGTTAGCAATGGTGTCATTCAACTCCTCCAAAACCGTCACTGATCTCCTAGAAATATAAACAAACTTGACCAAAGCACATTCAATCCAATCCAAATCAATTCATCTAATAATTAAACTCATTTTATCACATTTTATTCATATGTAATCAACACCAAACACTTCTTAACTTAATTTCTCACGATCATACTCACATCAATCTAATTTACCAAATTTCATTTATCCTTTAATCTAACCAATATTAATCATTTAATTATCTCAATCATATAACTTTAATTCACACATTTCCTTAACCAATTCACCCAATTTAACATACAAAAATTCATATACATTCATTTGCTAATAACTTAACTAATTCATCAATTGGTTCATCAAGAAGATTTCTATATACAACTATCGCATTCAACACCTTTTGATTGTGTATCCTATAAGCGGAACACTAATCATGAATGAAATATGCATAATGTGAGCCCTTAGACATTATGGTAACACTAATAGAGGACATATAATAAAAATTACATGGCTTGTCTTATGGCCTTAATATTTGAAGTAGAACTCCATAACTTAATGCTTTAACTTTTCAAATTAGTTCCACATCTATTCTAACTTTAAAAGTGCATTAAAAGGCATGCTAAAGTCTTACAAAGTACAAACAATTATAGAAAATAACATAAGCAACATCTTCTTTAATAATCAACCAAATATGCACCTTAATCATATGGAATTGCCTCTCAAACCTAAGATAATCATTATGAAAACATGCTTAAAATATATATAGTTAGGGTGCTATCATTGCTTGAAAACAAGTAACAATTCAAGTGTGAAAAAATTAAAGGGGTATTTTAATTAGGTTTTCAGGTACACTATTTAGGAATCTTTACCCTTAATAATGTATGAATTTTCCCTATTTAAGAACTATTTTGATTAACTTGTAGCTTTATATCTAGTTGAGGAGTAAATTATTGAAAAGAGGAATTTTTGACACATTTGGTAGAAGATAAATAGCTATATTGAAGGTGCCATTTATGTCCTTGTATAATGCTATTGTAGTCTTAGATGAAGTTAGTGTACCAATGTTGCTTGGAAATAGCCTCATTATTTTAAAGGTGAAATGTCGTTTGTCCCCATATTCAAGTACTACTTTATTCCCAAATAGCATGACCAAAAAAGAATTTTTAAAGGGAAAATGGACAAAACCATCTTTTGACGTATTTTAGGATTTGAAAACCTTAGCAATCTCTTTAAGAGGTTATAAAAAGGAAAGAAAGAGAATGAAAAAGTAAGAGAGTCATACGAAAGTAGTGAGAGGTTTGGGAGTTCTCTTACTTAATTTAGTTAGGTTTTCATTTTCTTTAGTTTTGGTTTTTTATTGTTCTTTCTTTATATCAAGTTAGTGAGTTAAAATTCACCAAGAGCATTCAAGATAGATTGAAGGGCATTGCAATTGGGATATATATATATATATATATACTGTATTTTCTTCAACTCTTTCTCTTCTATTTGGTATTGTTTCTTTATTTTATTACATTAATGAGTATACTTTTTCTTGTTCAATATCTTTATGTTTGTTGTTAATTATGTGCACTTAAATTGCTTAGTTAATGCTAAGGAAATATATGCATTAACTATTATTCTCTTTATCTTCTTCTATGCTAAATGATTTTTTAATTGAGTGTTTATTATTTGTATTAGATTGGCCACTTAAAGTAGATTATTAGGTGATTAAGGATCTAAGAGATTAATTCTAATTGCTGAAAAAATATAATTAAGTTGATGACTGATAAAATTTCAATTATTGTGAGGGTCTTAA
Source organism: Pinacopodium congolense (assembly GCA_028565735.1). Lineage (NCBI taxonomy): Eukaryota > Viridiplantae > Streptophyta > Magnoliopsida > Malpighiales > Erythroxylaceae > Pinacopodium > Pinacopodium congolense. Next base: position 27,243 of record JAOXYD010160897.1, on the reverse strand, counting down.
ATTTAAGAAGAGATTTTAAGTTTGAGCTTTTTATTCTTTACACCTATTAATCTAATTTATTTGAATAACCAAACAAATGAATTAAGATTAAGAGAGGTAGGACTCCATCATAACCATGGTTTTGTCTTTTTTTTTCATGAAAATACTGTAGATTTATTCAATATAATAATTCCCTAGACTTAATTAATTCATTGAACCTTGAATCCTAAGTTGGGTATATTATTAGTAGAGTTATTATCTTATTAACTAGTGTTTAGATTAATTATTTATTTGAATATTTTATTTGTTCACTTATTTTTTTATAATTTAATTAATAAGAATTTTCTAGATAATAAAACACTGATTGACCAAGTAGTTACAGTAGATCCCTGTGGAGATGATATTCAGACTCACAGTCCTATGTTATTTGCTGATGGATTGCACTTACCTTTTGATCATAGATTAGGAGCTAATTAACATTATTTTAGGTATTTTTTTTACATTTTGTGATTGGGACCATTAGAAATGTTAAGCGAGTCATTTTTTAAGAGGAACAGTAATTTTGATATTGGACATCTATGAGGCATCCAATTTGGTATGTATCAAAATAAATTTTTACATATCAAAATAAATTTATTGTACGAGATGTTTGATTGTGTTGTCTTAAGAGCTACTTTGTGTTGGGTTTGCAATTAATACCATATGCATTTTTGTGAAATGATTAAAAATCAATTACTAGGAACATCTTAAGTTTTAAACTTATTAGAGATACATTGTTATTATTAAGTTGCTATATCACTTTAGTATTTTATTGTATAGCTCATATATTCCATTATTATAATTTTTTATATTTGTAACAATAGGTATAATTTGTTAAATATTGTGTTGATATTGCCTTATATTATTTATTTTTTCTTCTATATGTATGAGGAATCTAGATAAATTATTACCTTAATGAGTAACTATTTAATGATTCATTGTCTTATAAGTTTTTTTTCTTTTTACCTATAGGATTTTGAATCCATATAAAAAAGAGATTATATTCCACTATATGGGACATATACTCAAGAATAGTCATGACTTATATGATAGTATAAAATAGATACTACTTAAGAGCAATAAGCTTAATATAATCACATAGTTTATGATAAATAAAATTACATTACATTACTATTTTTTCAATAGAAAAGAGAAGAAATTCTAATTAGAAGAGAAAGAAAGTTTTGTATAAGGAATGCTACTGTGTAACCTTATGGACCGCAAAAAATTTGTACATAGGGCATGCACTATAAACACAAAAAGGAGAGAAAATGGCCTATTTTATGCTTTACAAAATGGGAATAAGATGGACCAAACAAAATATGTCCCCAAATCTCAATAAGCAAATATAAATGAACTAAAAAAAACAATCTAGGAATTACAATAAAGAGAAGGGAGAGCCATAATCCTCAAAGAACGTCTTATCAATTGGAATTAAAGTTCTTAATAGGGATTATGATGAGTTTTTGATGAAGTTGAAGCTGCCTTGGTTGAGTTTTTCATCCTTTACTTGCAAGGAATATATGTTGGTAGCTAGTGGGGATTTTTCAACATGGTCAAACCTTTTTAAGTTTTCTCTTAAGAGAGATTAGTTAAGAACATGATTTAATAATAAATTTGTGCCATCTCTGCCAGTATAGTCTATTGCTTACTTGATTTACAAGAATAGGTAATAAAAAGTTTACATTCTTCTCAGTTTCATTATTTATTTTTTAGTTCCTACTTGGGCCTTTTTTAATTCTAATTCCTTTTACTAGGTTCCTTTTTCTCTTTCTCTACTTTGTTTTCCTTCATATTACTATTTTATATTGAGTATTTGGAAATTGGTACCTAAATGAAAATTTAGTTCTAAAAATTGTACAAAATAAGTTCAAGTTTGGGGGATCTCATTTGAATATGAGTTGTATATTTCTCTTATTTGCTTGACTACTTTTGAGATGATGCTTTAGGAGCTAGTTGATGTGTCTTTAAATATTTAGTTATTTCTTTCTTATCAAACGGTGTAGACATAGATTGAAAGTCTATTTTAGGAGCAGATGGCCTATGGATCCAGAATTAGGTTAGTTAATAGTCCATTATATGGTTCATGAGAAGATGGTTAGGTTATAAGCTTGGGAGATGCAATTAAGAGAGTATTGATGACCATACAATATTTGAATATTGATAGTTAGAGAGAAGCTAGCCTAAAGTTTCTTGATCAATTAGACAAAGGGATAAAAAAAATTTTTGAGAGTGAAGAGAAGATTATTTATCTCTTGTGGGCAATTTGTTTAGGATTACTAACTAAAGTACAAAGCTAAGCCTAGATATGGCAGCTTTATATTGTACCAACTTTGTCTAAGGTTGAAAAGGTTATGAAGGTATAAGATATTTATAAGCCAAATAATTGGTGAAAGATTTGGAGTTATAGGGGACCTATTCTAGTAGATCTTGCCTTATGGGGTCTAGTTGGAAAGTAATATGAAATTAGGAGAGAGTGATAATAGCTTCATTACTTAAAGACGACCATCTCTAGTTATAGTTGTCAATAATGGCTAAAACTTTTGCATTCAAAGGAAGCTTTAAGCTGTTAATTTGTCTTGGGGTGCCAATGTTACTAAGGATGCCATGGGGATGCTCATGCCAAAGAAATTTATTTTTACCATTTCCTATTTTGATCCGAAAGTGAGTTTTAAAGGCCTCTCTTACATAAAAGATTTTTCTCTAGCTCCATGAATTGCCATTTTTAGAGCTTGACCGCCAGAAACGTTTACCTTTTGTTATGAAACTATAAACTCATTTAATCTAAAGAAATTCAGAATTATTCAAGAAAATCCAAATTCTTTTCCCTACTAAACCTTGTTCCAAGTTTTTAAATGTTTAATCCCTAATCCACCTTTTTTCTTTGGTCTACGTAGGTCTTCCCATTTAACTTTGGAGTAGGATTCGTTTTCTATAGTTCTAATTCAAAGGAAATTCCTAATTATTTTATCGATTTCCTTAAGGGTGGCTAAAGGTAAAAGAAATTAAGTGGATTATAAGACTCGAAATCTGGATAAAATTGCAATAATAAGTTGGAATTTGCCAATATAGGAGAATAATTTATTAGTCTAGGCTTCGATTCTATTTTCAAATTTCTCTAAGAGTGATTTGCAGTCCTTTTTGGCCAATTTGGTGGAGAATAGGGGAATTTCTAGATATTTTATTAAAAGGTCACTTAAAGGTACACCTAAAATGTTGGATATGACGTTGGCTAAATCTCTAATGGTGTTAGAAACAAAAACTTAACTTTTAGATAGACTTTCATGCAGCTTAGGAAGATTAGCAAAGAGATTTTAGAAATAAAAACTTGGCTCTTAGAGAGATTTATATGTAACTCAAAAAGGTTAAAAAGGAGATTTAGACCTTCAGACATAAATTTAATTGATTGAATTCTAGCTTCACTGGAAAGGAGAAGGTCATTTGTAAATAAGAGATGGTATAATTGGAATTTAGAGTACCTCTAATAGAATTTGAAGTTCAGTTTGTTTATGGTGAAAGATTGTAGTAGATGGGTAAGCACTTCCATACATGTGATGAAAAGGTAGGGAGATAAAGGTTCTCCTTGCCTCAATCCTAAATCTTCTATGAATAATTTAGAAGGGAATCTATTTATTAAAATAAAAGAGATAGTGTAGTTATACACTATCTAATCTAGCTAACAAACTTATTTAGAAAGCCTAGGATTTTTATGTCTTCAATTATCAAATCCCATTGGATGGAGTCAAAGGCTTTTTCAATTCTATTTTAAAGGTGTATATTATGTCTAGTGTTCAAGTGCTAGTTCTTGAGGATTTCCTCAACTAGGAGAATGTTATCCCTAATTCTCCTTCCTTTGATAAAATCTACTTGAATTTGGTTAATTATGGAGGGTAGCACTACCTTGATCCTATATATAAGGAGTTTAGAAGTAATCTTATAGATCATATTGTAGTAGGAAATTGGTCTGTAATTAATGAATTTGTTGGGGTTTTAAATCATCATGCCTTAGGGCTTTGTTGAGGTTAAAGCTATTAAAGGCTTTTTAAATTTTAAAGATTGAAAAAGGAGATGTGAGGGGGTTAAAAGCCTATTTTAGAAAGTGTTGCTTAATAAAAGAGCCTAAAATTTAGAGATTGACTAAGTAAGTTTTAAATTTTCTTAAGGTATCTTGGAAGAAATTTGTAAATTGATCTTAGATACTTTTGAATGAAGTGTCGAGGAAGTTATTGCTGTCAATTATAAAATGGATATTGTTGTAGCTTCTATTAGAAAGAATGGAGTTGTACAAATAAAACTTAGTATTCCGATCTCCTTCTTTTAACCAGAAGATCCTAGATGAATATTTAAGGAGGGATTCTTGATCTTCAAGGGAATTAATGTATTGATGGGTGAGTTCCTATTACTTTCCAAGTAAGTCTCTATCATTAGGCTTATTGATCAGAAGGGTTTGGATTTGATCAAGTTCTATTTTAGTTCACCAAACTTTCATATTGAGATCTCCATTTCCCTCTTTGTTAAAAGTCTTAAGGGCCTGTTTTATTACTTTGAGTTTGTTTACAACAGAGTATGTAAGAGTTCCTATGATTAAGTTGGCCAAGCTTTTTAAGCCACTCTAAGGAAGTTTTAATTTCCTGTAAGGAAACTGAAGAGTCTAAAAGGAGATAGTATCCTCTTAGCAAGGACAGGGAGGTCGATTTTGATGTAGGAGTAATATGAAATATTTAGGTTTTCAATAATGGTAAAGGAGCTAGGAAAGGAGGTTGGCTAAGTTAAATTAATAAGGGCCCGGTCTAGCCTTTTAGCTATATAATGAAAATCTTATTGTTTGCTGCTCTAAGTAAAAATTGGGCCATTGAATTTGAGATTAAACAAGGAGGACTTTTTTATGCACTCATTGAAATCCATAATGCTAAGTTTACACTACCTACTAAGTTAAAATAATGTTAAAGTCACCTGTTATCAACTAGGGAATTATGTTAATTGAGGCATTAAGCCTATGAATGGTTTACTAGAGATGCTTTCGATGATTTCTATTGTTAGAGACATAGATACAAGTGACAAAAAAGGTTTTGACTTACAATGGTGAGCAAACTTCTAAATGCACCATTTGATAAGGGATTCTAAAAAAAACAAATTTGAGCATTTGTCTTAGACTAAAAGTCTATGAAGGAGCTCCATTGGTTAAAGATGGAGCTACCAACTTTATTTAACCAAAATGGGGGCTTGATTCTAGTCTCAATGAGGTAGACTAAAGAAGGATGAGCTAATTTAACGTAGCTTTTAATCTCTAGCTACTTTTTATTACAATTAAGTCCTCTAACATTCCAAAACACAAAATAAAAAGTATTGAGAATTAAGGATGATGTTCTAGTTCCCAGACTTCTTCCTAGTCTTTCTTTTACTTATAACTAAGAGTTTTAAGTCTACACTACCTGATTTAAGGTTCTAGTATTACCAATCATTTCCCTTCTAGTTCACTATCTACTGGAAACTCAAGTGGGATTGAGTTTTGGGGATTACCAAGGGTTGAGGTGGGCTATTCTTTAGCATGTACTTGGATTCCAACTTTTACGTACTACTGAGCAAGCTACTCTAGTTGTTTTGTTGTTTTTATTCCTATTGGGGTAGGAGTTTAGGATTACTACTTAAGTTTAATATAGTTAGCCTATTTCAAAAGATTTTTATTATTGGTTTGGATAGTCTTCTACATTTGCTTTATTTATGAGCTTCTCATGGTAGCCTATGATGAATTTTCTTTCTATTGGTTGCCAATTCATTTTGTTTAGTTGGTTGGTGGGTTTCCACTCATAAGAAATAATGATCTGCTTCCATTCCATCTCCTTATTATCATAATAAACAGTTATATGACAAGACTTTGGCCATTTGTCTTTGAAATCAAGTTTAATATAAATGTGTGTGTACTTTACATGGGACATTCTTCCTATAATAATGTCCATAAGATTTTCCTATTGAGTTAGCAATGTAGCTCAGTCCTTCTTTCATCAAATACTAAAGGAGAATTTGATGACATTTAACCCATATCAAAGCTTTTATGATTTCCTAAGTTTCTTGCATTTTTAGACTCCTTTTTAAAGGAAAATTAGTTTTTCTTAAATATGCCAAGGCCCCTATTCTAACGCTACTTTCATACCCTCTAAAATTGCATATAGAGTTCTTCTCATTTACCAGGAACTCTAGTAGGTCGTGGATTTTCTTTGCTTAAAGAATTAACTTATATACCATTGAATGTACTATCCATTTGGGAATGAAGAACCTTACCAGGAAGTGTTTCAGTTTGTCCACTCCTTTTGTTACTATTTCTTTCGATAGCCATATAAAAAGGTTGCATTAAGCTCTCCTTGGAGGATGGTAGCTTAAAGTTTTATAGAGGAGCCTTTAAAAGTGTCTAAGATGACTAATCTCCAGTTTCTAGGTTGATGTTGTTGGGTTGGTCGGAAGATTAAAGAGGACTAAGGCTTAAGTTAGGTTTTTACAAGGCAATAAAAAGAGGAGCCAAGACTTTAAGAGGTTAATAAGGGATTGAGAGGGTTTGGTGTGTTCTTGTAAGGATTTTTTGATTTGACATCAAGCGTTTCAATAGCTTTAGGGTTTTGGTTAAGGGTGGGTGAAATGGCATCTGTTATTAGTATGAAGGGTTTAAAGAAGGAAGGGTTGTTGTTTTAAGTAGTGATTTGACTAAGGTTTTGAGATTTAGAGAAATAAGAGGTTTTAGTGATGATTTGGTTAAGGTGTTAGAGGTTTTGAGAGACCGAAGGCTTCTTTGGTCTTAAATTTTTAGATAGGAGAGTCAATTGAGTTTCAATTGGGGGAGGTAGGGTTTTCCATAGAGGGGAAAATGAAAAAAATTCAAGATTTTCCCAAGGAGAAGGGTTTGAACGGGTTATTGAGGAGAAAGGAAAAGTAGTTGAAGATGAAGAGAGGCAATGTGACAAGGGTAGGGGAGGATCAATCTGGAGAGAAAGGAGGTTTTTGGTGCGTAAAGATGGATTTAAAGGGGGAGAAATAGGAGACCTTACAAATGAACAACTAGGATTCGAAGGACTTTATCTATCTAGTGGTCAAGCAGGGTTTAGGTCCATAATTCACTTCATTATTATTATAACATGTGTTGGTCCTTATATGAAATTTAAGAGGAGAGGGGTGAATTAGATGATTTTGAAATTTTTTAATTTTTTTCTAAGTCTTTCTCACCTAATTGAAATTACCCTCTTAGTATAAATGAGAAGGCTAAACAAACTTATCAATCAAAATAAATTTGAACTAATATCCTTGAAAATATTTACAAAACTATAAATAATTTAATAAAAACTACACAATAATATGAATTGAAAATGAAATAAATTTTAAAAGTAAAGGGACAGGGAAGGAACTAATTTATAATGGTTCAGTGTTCTACACCTACGTCCATTTCACAACTCCTTATTAGGAACTTCACTATTAACAACCAAGTTATAATTGCTTCCCCTTTTTACAGACTTTAGGATAACCCTTATAATTACTTTCTTTTTTAATAGGCTGAAGAACACCCCCTGTATAATTTCATACTCTTAATTACACCACCCCACAAAATACATTTCACAACATGTCACTCTTAACTAACCAAAAGTGTTTAAGGGCTTTCTAATAAACTTAAGAATGACTGCACACAAAAAAAAAAACTCTGAACTTACTCCAGAACTAATAACTAACTTAACATAATAGCTAAAACACCTCAATCCACCTATAATTGTGTTTCTACACTTAACTTCATACGTAAACAACACTATAACACACCTATTTATAGATGAAAATTCAGCATCTACCCATTTATGACCATTGTTACATATTAATCATTTTATCATTGGAAGCTAGTCATTTATACCTATTACTCATCACTATCGATTGATTGAAAACTAGTCGACCAATCTTCCTAACATTTTTCATTGGTTGACTAATTAACTCATTTGGTTGACCACTCCCTATTTAAATTGATTTCTCATGCATCCTAATGCATTCAAACACATCCAAATCACTCCAAAAAAATTCCTAATACATTCAAACACTTTGTTTTCAACCCTTAACACATCCCAATAAAAATTCAAGCACTTTCTTACATGAATATTAACACATTCATACACTTTGTTAGATTCACATAGCTTAACTTCTTCTTTTTGCATAACCTTAACATAATCATACACATTTACATAATTAACATAAAAAAACATTCTATCATTTTCAAATACTTAATTTTGCATAACCTTTAACCCATTTACATGATCTTATCACATTCACATAGTCTAATCTCAAGCGCTACTTTTCATACACCTTATTACACACATATTAAATTACTTCACTAAAAAGCTTTATTGTATTAAGAGGATCATTTGAAAAAATGTTCACATACAATTCCTCTTGATTACGCTGCTTTTAAGCAAAATCATTAACTTTTAATTGACAAAATGTGTGATGAGCCCTTTAAACATTATAAGAAGATCAATATAAGATTATATTAAAACATATAATAGATGACCTATTAAAATTTTATGTTAATCTTTATCTTAAGCATTTTTCCTTTAATCTTGATAGGCTCCTCAAGCCTTCTTCCTTTGATTTTCATAGCCTCGTTGAGCCTTTTTCCTATGATCTTCATAAAATCCATTTTATACTCTAAAGCTTGAAAATGTGTCTTTATAAAACCTTTTATATTCAATCACTTTCACATCTTTTATCTTCCAACACATTTTATCTTTAAACTTATCTTTTCAAAACATCAAGCATATTATAAACATTAGTAGCATTATTTTTTCATTATAAAAAAAATAGGTGGAACCTATCATTGATTGAACAATCTCCTTCTTTTTGATAATGGTAAAACCATGTGATATTAAAAAATATAATAGGCATAATATATACAAATAGGAGGCTTTGAATTAATTTTCATCTCTTTTGGGCTCTAGCTCTAGCTCCAGCTCGTCAGCCTTAACTACCCTCCTCTCCTTTTTTATTCTGTAATCCCTCATTAATAAGGAGAATCAGGATCTTGTTAAACCTTTTACAGCTTTGGATATTGATAAGACTATTTTTTTATTTAAATTATAATAAACCCCCTGGGCCAAATGAGTTTAATGGACTATTTTTTCAAACAGCTTGGACTCATATAAAGGATGTGGCAACAGATGTAATCCTTGAATTTTTTCATAAGGGCATAATGTTCAAGGAGCTAAAGACTTTTATCTCCCTTATCCCAAAGATTCCTAACCTGACCTCCTTTAAGGACTGTAGACCTATCTCCTCCTACAACATCATCTTTATCACTAAAATTCTAGTGGTTCTATTGAAATTAGTGATGGTCACCTTGTGGACCAAAATCAGGCTGCTTTCTTACATAACAGGTAATAGGAATTGCATGATAAATATTAATTTCAATAAAGCTTATGACTTTATAAACTAGGATTTCATAATGAATAACCTTAAAGTGTTTAAGTTCCCTCTTAAATTTTGTGGTTGGTAAAGTACATTTTCATCCCCTCTTACAGTGTGCTTATCAGTGGTGAGCCTACTATACTCTTTAAGGGTAAAAAAGGCCTGAGACAAGGAGACTTATTATCTCCCTTCTTATTGATCTTGGGTATGGAAGTTCTTACCAGAATAATAAAATTCAACATTGAGGATTAACCTAGTTTCATATTTCATAGCAAACGCAAAGATCTAAGACTAGTTAGCTTCTCCTTTGTGGATGATCTATTATTATTTTCTAAGGCTCATGACAAGTCTCTAAGCCTCTTAATGGCTTTTTTGAACACATATAAATTTCTCTCAAGTCTAGAATTGAATAGAGGTAAAAGATTTCTAGTGGTTTTTAGGGCTGCCAATTTTCAAGCTCTATGGCTATCCAGTATTATAGGATTCCCTATTAAAGACCTCCCTTTCTCCTACCTAGGGTTGATGAATACTACCAAAACTTAACAATTCAATGAATACTTTTAACTTATGGATGAGTGTAAAAAAGACTAGGCAACTGGTCTAATAGGAGCTTTTCTTTCGTAGGCAAACTCTAACTACTAAAGACAGTTCTAAATTCTATGTATATACATTGGGCAGGACATGTTGCCATGGTTAAAGGTGTGATGAAATCTCTAAAGCATCTATTTAAAAGGTTCTTATGAGCTAGTAACTAGGATGATAAAGCTAAAAATAAGGTGAATTGGGAGGATTTTTGCCAACCTATTAAGGCTGGAGGTTTAGGTATTTCTCCCCTAAAACTAACCAATAAAGTTCTAATATGACAGAGGATCTAGAGGCTATTGTCTAATGAGGAGTCACTATAGTCTCGATGGATGAACCACTATGTCATAAAGAATATGACCTTTTGGGAAGTGTGTACTAAAAGCAGCCATTCTCACTTTTTTTCTTGGGCGTCGAAACTAAGGCCAATTAAAGCAACATATTTTAAATGTAAAATTAGGAATAGGGAGAAAGCTTCCTTGTTTTTTGATAACTAGAGCACTATGCATCCTATTTGCAACTCTCACCTTTATACTTAACTCTCTGTAAGGTTTGTATGATTTGCAAGGTCTGATAGGGTGAAAGAATGTATCTTAGGATATTCTTGGATTAGACTAATTTAGAATCGAGCAGTTGTTCTTCCAAACTACGCCCTTAATCCTTCAAGCTCTGACTCCTACTTCTAGACTCTTGAATCTAAAGGTATCTTTACTAATAAGTCCTACAGAGCTTTCTTTAGAACTAAAGGTTAGACTCATGATTTGTCTAAGATTGTCTGGTGTAATCATCTTTTCCTTAAGATCTCCTTTTTCCTCTGGATGTATGTTAAGAGGAAGCTACCTACTATAGACAAACTACTTTTCCTCCACTTTCCATCTAGATGCTAGTGATGTAAAAAACAAGGTGAATAATTTGAACATTTAATATTTGATTGTGAATTCTCCTAATTAATTTGGAAGCAGATTAACCGGTTGTATATGAGTCCTATAGAATCTACTTGTTTCTCTGAGATTCTACTTTGACTTGTAAGGAATGGAAGCTATAGAAACAAAGAAGTCCTAACTATTGCATTCAACTCTTGTGCCTATAATATTTGTAGGGAGCGAAAAAGTAGGTGTTTCAGAGGGGTGGAGTCATCTAACGACCATCTTCTTCACCACACTATCAACTAGATCAGAGAATAGTTGACTGTAAATGGTGTTGGCAGTCAATATGGGGACCATGTTGCTACTCAGAGGTAGCTAACCTAGGGTTATGATCTGTCTTAGCATTACACTAAGAACTAGAGCTAGCAGAATTCAAATAGTGAACTTACTGTTCTTGGCTAATCTCTAGCTAATATAGGTGTAGTGGTTTCCATCTACCTAAATCTTTTTAATCATTGGAGGAGATCCTACTATAGAGGAAATCATGCTCAGATTTGACATGATCGATGTCGTTGAATCTCCATGCTAGTGTAAATTTCTCTATCAATTTCTTGCATTTTTTAAGATTAAAGATTAACTGCTGATTTTTGGAGTTTTACCTGGTATCATCTATGCAGGATTGTCATTGCCATCACCAATTGTACCCAATTTAGGGTTTAGTCTTTTTTCTTTCTCTTTGTTAAATCGTGTTTTCCTTTTTTATTTTAGTCTGTCTCTCGATCTTTCCACTCATGTGAAATGTTAGAGAGTGTAAACTCGTGTGTATCTCTCCAGTTATTATATATATTTCTTTAATTTTTTTAAAAAATATAAAATGTCTTACTCCCTATTGATCTAATATCACATATTTTCTCTTCCTTTTTATAATCATTAAAAGTTCACACATTCTAAAATATATTGTTCTAATACCTATCAACCTTTCTCGATACCACTTATTAACTTTTTTTTACTTTCCCCCCTCTATATCACATCATTAGATTTCATAACTTTGATGCTAAAAAATTCATCAGTATTATTAGTACTCAATACTCATTTTTTTAAAAAAATCATAAACATCCTCAAAACCTCAAGACATTAATATCACCAAAAATTTAAACTTATTGTCTCATATTAAAAACTCATTTTAAAACCACAAAACCAAGATAAATATCAACTTTGCCCCAATATCACTTAAATTTACTTAATAAAATTTAAAAATTATCAAAAGAGACATTTTCCCTTTATATAATAGCAAAAAAAAAAAAAAAAAATCAACTACATTTATATGTAAAACTAACAATTATATATCCAAACTTACCAAAAACTCTACATTATTAGATTTTGCTTACTCCTTATAAATTAATTATAATTTAATAAACAATTTCAATAAACTCAAATTTTACAAACCTAAATTTTACAGATTCCTCTTAAATTAATTAAAATTTATAACTCCTACTAAATTTATACATTATAACTTATTTATATTTCAAACTCCCCCTAAATAAAACATAATATCACATTCATATTCTTTCCCTTTTAAAAAGGCAACATAATGTAAGAATTTATCAAAATTTATCAAAACTCAAAACTTATTAAAATTGTTAAAATTCTATCAAGCCATAAACAACTCAACAATCAAATCATAAGTAACTTAAAAATTAAGTTCAATATGAAGACTTTACACTTAGTCTCCCCTTGAGTTTATGCATCACTAATATATGAGCTAATCCTTTATAAGTCTTAATTTACTCATTAGAAAGAATCTACTTTAATTTTGTAAATTTTGATTTTTATAGAATGAAAAATAATACATCATCATCAAACATAAAAAATTCCCTTAAGAGCAATTTAAAATCACAATTTTTCTTCCTCCCTTTATAAATTTGATATAGGGTATACATGTGTAAGCCCATAATCATTTGAAATTTAAACATCATGTGAAAATTTATAAACATCGAATATGAATTATCTAAATTTTAAATGTCTTGTGCAAGTCATGAATCATTCAAATGTCATCTATTAACATACCATCATAACTTAGGGATTTATTAAAGAGAAGTCATCACTATAAATGCACCAAATATCATGCACATAATTAAGGATGCAAATGATATCTTATATCAAACATCTACACCCTTTTCATAAAATGAAAACTAAGATAGAACCATTAAAAAAATCATCAAAGTTCAAAATTTATCAAAATTATCAAAACTTTCCTTTAGTTAACAAATTCTTTACTTTTTCTAAAGTCATTAAAAACAACAATATGAAAAAAATAATTTCTCCTCATTTTTGTAAAAAAAAGTTTATAATCATTTAAAAGGGACAATGAATCTGAGGGATATTAGCCTTGATAGCATCCAAGATGTACAGGGGAATGAATTGGGTGTTCAAAAAATTTTCTAAACTAAAGCCTAAACCACCTAAACCAATTTTTTCTAATATGAAGTCCCTAAACAACAATTCAACCTATATGTAAATGATATGTTAATTCAATGGGAATAAATCAAATTCAAGCAATTGAATAACAATCACAATATTCACAAAACTAAAAGTAGTAGGAGGAAGGATACATAATGATTTTTATAGTGGTTCGGCTAACTACTCCTTAGTCTACGTCCACTCTTAATAACCTTATTAGATTTTCACTATATCAAAATGAATCTTCTTTAGGGTGAAAAGTAACCCTTACAAATATTCCTTTAGAGTGACGAGAAACCTAAAATGATCTTCTTTCAAATGGGTGAAGAGGAACTTAACACAAAATCTTCCTTATGATGGTGAAGTGTAACCCTTTCTTACCTTACAATGTTGACCAATTCCTTTCTAACATACAAGCCCTTAAACAACTCGAATCAAGATTAAGAATAACAATACTCATACACACACACTTTATCTTTCTTGATTAAAGTAATGTTCAAAGAGGGGAAAAATGCAACCAATGCAAGCTCAAATACCAACCTTTCTTTCAAACTCATTTAAAAAAATAACAACCCAAAACCTTAATCATTGTTCTTAGAAATATCAATTAATCAATGTTCTCAGAAATATCAAACTTGCATAAATATTATTCTAAACCACTCAGAACCTCTATTTCTAAACTTCCTAAACTCAAATAATAGTTATAAGCATAAAAGAGACATCACATATACTAAAAAAGATGTTATATAGTGTTTACTAGTCATTGTTTGTGACAACCAGTTGATCGATGTACTAGGTCAGTCGACTAACGTACCCATATTGGTTGACGAACTTACTTAAAACTTGATATTAGTAGACTAAATAGCAAGCACTTGTCGACCAATCACTTGAAAAATCAGTTTCCAAGTTCCACATCACATAAAATTCAATCCAAAAGCAAATTAAATAAACTCTAAATTGATTCGAAAATTTCTAATAACTTTCAAATATTACACGAAGATATTTTGAATAACAAAGCATCATAATTAAGCTAAATAACAAATTATTTCTTATTTAATTATAAATTGAACACATTTTTCAAACTTTTACTTTAAACAACTTCTAAAACCACTATTAAACATACCCAAACCATTTCTTTCATTCCAAAAATTCTTCATAAAAGTTTTAAGTCATTTCTAAACTTGATTTAAACACCAAGGTATTTCAGTTGAATTGAAATATAAAATATTTCTTAATTAGTGAAAATTTTGATTATAAACAATTTCAAAACTCTTTCAAAACTTTCTCAAATATTTCAAAAAACTTCTTTTCACTTAAAAAAATTCATACAAGTTATAAAACTTTTTATAAATTTTTTTAGACACTAAGACAATTCAATTAACTTTAAACATAAAAAATGTCTTAGTTTGTGATAAATTAACTCCATTTTGAAGTTTTTCAATCTTTAAACATTTCAAAGTTTTCCTAAACTTCTCTAATATCGTTTTCCACAAAGAAACTTAATTAAGGAATCTTTAAACACACTTAAAAAACCTAAAAAAACTTTCCAAATGGTTTGACACATCTAGAGGAAATTTTAAAAATAATTCACTAAATTTCCTCTTAATTATGAAACTCCATGTTAATATTAAAACTCTAAACCAAACCTATTATACAAATGCAATGACCAAATTCAAATAAACTTGAAAAACCTTGACTAAAACTCCTAATCACAAATAGTAATGCAAATGTTGAGCACTTCAAGCATTAATAAGATTAAGGCAAGATTTGTATACCAAAATTACAAATCTAAAACTATTTAATCTTTATATTCTTATCTTGACTTTCCATTCTTGATCTTCTCATCAATGCTTGCCTAAATATTGTTGTTTTCTTCACTTTAACACCAAATTTAAGTTTTCTCATCAATTATTGCCTAACTATTGTTGTTTTCTTCACTTTAATATCAAATTTAAGTTTAACACATGATAACTTGAGCATATTAGATTCACCTATCTTTTTAATATATAAAATTGAAATATCAACAATAAACATGTCTTGTAATTATCAAAACCAATAGTTGGATCCTCCTTTGGTTCAATAAAGGAAATCTAAACATCATAAATATAATTCAAACTTCAACATTCAAATTCAAAAGTCATCGGCATCTAATATCCAAACATGCCATAATACCTCTACTTGCTTCCTTATACAAGGCATATGAAAGCTCTCTAAAACACAATTTTACATGATTTTGAATTTTTTCCTAATTATGTAAAAGTTAGTTATGTGATATGAGATAAAATTGTTCTTAATTTAGACTCTATGATTTAAAATTATTAGATCATTTAAATGCCACTCTATATGATTATTCTAAATATCAAGAATCCTCAAATTTTATTTCACATATAAAGTACTTCCAACATATCATCAAAGTGATCATGTACCTCCCTTTTATGTATCATTAATTTGTCATTTCATTTCTTCTCTTCCTTAGTTCAACAATATGTCTTGGTGATTTCTTCTATCCTTAGAGATATCATTAAAGTCCTTTGACCTACAAATCAAAAATTAATAGATTCTTGATAACCGTACTAACTTGTGTCATTGGGATTAGTAGCCTTCCTACTATTCAAGACTCTTAGCAAAACATTCCAACTACCTAGACCATACTAGCAATACCTCTCCACATGTCTAAAATATCTATAATAAATACAAATTATTAGTTTATGTATCTTATATGTATATTCACATGCATGTTTAGATCTTGAGTCATAATAACTCTTAGGTTTATGGTGTTATGACATAGCATAGACATTTTGTTTAAGTTGTTATGAGACATTTCTCTTTAAGACCTAGGATATGAATTGAGCATGTTTCTAGATTTTCATACATTTAAATAGGGGGTATGATAATGGGCTAAATAATTTTTCCTTATAAAGAGCCTAAATACATCATTTTGTGTTCTATCATTCTTATAGAAATTATGCCTATTCTTATTACATGCATTTTCTTCCTAGATTTTGGTCTTGATACATATATGAATGCATGATGCTGTCTCCTAGGTTGGAATTTAGAAGTTGAAGCAACATTTTCTAAGGTTAGCCTAGATATATGTTCATCTTTTAGATTATTTCCTTTAACAATGATAGTTTTACTAATTGATGGTGCATTCTTATGAGTAAATCCTAAATCGCATATGTCATTTGAAGGCTTTTGACTACTAAGCATGCATCTAATTTTTCCTTACCCTTGATGAATTTGGACAATAACTCCTTAAGTGTTTCTAGTTCATTTCTTACTGATGCATTCTCTTTTCTTAATTTTTACTCATTACTATCCATACTCTTTAATTATACTTGTTTCTTCAAAGATGAATTATCCTACATTAATTTTTGCATGTCACAATTATCAAAATTATTTGATTATATTTTTCTTTGTAATTAACTTTTCAATTTTTATTCTCTAATTTGAATGCATCTAATAGTTTCAATGTTTCCTTATGCTTATTAAATGACTTCTTCTTTTTCTTAACTATTGCTTCTAAGAGTTTAACTAATTTAACATAGGTTAACTTATCAATACAATCATCATGATCACTATTTGGATTCAAGCATGTAGGTACCTAATTATTATACAAGAATTTGAATGGTATTGTACCTCATCACTTAGAAAGCATATGTAAGCCACTTCTTTATATACGCTCTCCTCTTCTCCACTTTGACTTGTGCTCTCATACATATTCTCCAAAATGTGCCATATTTCATGGGTGAATTCACAACTTACAACTCTACCACAATTATTCCTATTTGATGTATAAAATATAATATGTACAACTTTATTACTAAGGGTGATACGACTCTCATCTCTTTCATCCCACTCAATCTCATCGTTTAGTGCTGTTTAGTTTTACATTATCTATAACTATTATTTAGCTCATTTTCAACAATTTCCTAAAAGTCAATTCCTATAACCAAGAGATAGTTTTTCATCCTAAACTTCCAATCTCTACAATTTTCTCTATCAAATTAAGGGAATCTACTTAAGCTATCAAAATATGACATAATGACCATAAACTCACTATTTTGTTAGAAATATACTTACGTAAATCTTTATTCTGATACCAATTGTTGATTTCTTTATAGGACCTAAGAGGAAGGGTGAATTATGAGATTTTAAATTTTTCTAAGTTTTTCTAGATCTTTTCTACCTAATTGAAATTGTCCTCCTAGTCTAAATATAGAAGTTGAACATTCTTATTAAGTTGAATTAATATCCTTAAAAATATATATGAAACTGTAAACAATTTAATAAACAATACATAATAACATGAATTAAGAAGTAAAATAAATTTGAAAAGTAAAAATTATAGAGGAGGAAGGCATAAACTAATTTATAGTAGCTCGATGTCTAACTCCATAACTACATCCAGGCCCTAACTACTTATTGAGAATTTCAATATCAACACCTAAGTCACAATTACTTCCCTTTTCATAAGCTCTAGGGTAACCCTTACGATTACTTTCTTTTTCAATAGACTTTAAAATAACCATTTATGATTTTAGACTCTGAATTATACTTCCTTGGAAAATACACTTCATAATATGTCACTCTTGATTGACTCAAAGTGTTTAAAGAGCTTAGTAATAACTTGAGAATGAATGCACAAATAAAGCTAAAAAATTGCACCAAAACCAACCAAAAACTCAACATAATACCTAAAACACCTCAATGCACTTGTAATTGTATTTCTACGCTCACTTCATGATTAAACAAAACTATGATAAATCTATTTATAAGTGAAAATTCACTAATTAGCCATTTATGAATGTTTTTACACATTAATCATCCATTAATTCATTTTACTATTGGAAACTAGCTATTTCTGTCAATTATTAGCCACTATCGATGGACTAATTTCATGCATTAGTTGATCAGTCTTCCTAAAATTTACACACTGGTTGGCTAGCCCTTGGCTATATTAATTTTTCATGTAGCATAACACATTACACATTTAAATCACTCCATGACAATTTCTCACACATTAAAACACGTTATTTTTAACCCTTAATACATCCTAACACATTTTAAACACTTTTTCACATGAAAATTAACACATTCACACACTTTATCACATTCATAACACTTCACTTCTTCTTTTCACATAACCTTAACACAATCACATACATTTAAATGATCTATCCTTAAAATAATTCCTATCATTTTCAAACACTGTATTTCATACAATCTTTAAACCATCCACTCAATATTATCGCATTCACATAGTCTTAACTTTAATAACTACTTTTCATACATAACTTAGTAAACATACATCAAACAATTTCATCAAAAAGTTTTAGTGCATCAAGAGGATCATTTGAAAACCATTGACACATAATTCATCTTGATTATGCAACTTATAAGCAAAAACACTAAATTTTAATGGAAAAAATGCATGATGTGAGCCCTTTAAATACTATGAAAAAAAATAAAGATAAGATTTACAACAAATGACCTATTAATCTTTTATCTTGATCTTCATCCCCAGTTTTTTTCCCTTTAATCTTCATAGGTCCTCGAACCTTTTCCTTTTATCTTTGTTGGATCCATTTTATACTTCAAAGTTCAAAACATTCATCTTCATAAGTACTTTTATCTTTATGCACTTTTTGTACACCTTTTATCTTCCAATACGCTTTATCTTTATACCTATCTTTCTAAAATATAAAACATATTATAACCATTAGTAATACTATTTTTTTATCATCAAAACATAAGTAAAACCTACGCATGGTTTAATAACATGTTGAATATGGTAATTTACACGAACTCATAAATATGAAAAGTGATTTAATTGAAGTATACAATGATCATAAGACAAATATAATAAGGGTGGTTGATAAATTTGGTCAGGTTACTTTGTACTTTAAGGTTCATTTAATCCAAATAAAGAAAATGAGTGAGAGATAAGGCAGTACTAAGATTCTCTATAAAAAATAAATGAAATAGTTAAAGTGTCTCATACAGTGAGAATGATTTATAAGATTCGAATGATTAAATTTTGGAATTAGTAGGAAAATTGAAGAGAATATCATAATGGTAGATGATGGTGGAGAGAGGGGGAGCATATAGTGAAGCTAGTAAGAAAAATGGTACTAAACAAAATTATGGTAGTGATAGTAAACTAGAAAGGTTGTTTGACATTTAGTATTTTAGTAAGAGAGATAATGATGAATTTCAATAAGTTAGACAAAATAAGTCCAAAAAGGGAAGAAGTTGATATAAAAAATGAGTCAACATATATTGATGAAGAAATTAGATAAATAAAAAATGTTCATCCACAAAGTCACAATGAAGAATCTAGTGTTAAAAATGGAGTGAATATATTAAAAATGATGATCCAAATGATCACATATCTTAGTCTGATGAAAGTAATTAAGGATTAGTCATAATAAAATCAAAGAATGTGTATCATCATACTAATTACTCCATTCTAGTTTGGAAGGTGCGTTTAAGATTAAAAAATGTGAGGCAATTTAGGGATGTTAATATGAGTTTATGTTGAAAATTGTTCGTGGTTTATTTATGCAAGTATTGAGACATATGACAATACTTTTCCTATAAAAAGATGTGAATCTACACATGCTTGGTCAACGATCAATGGCAATAATTTGATTACATATAGATTGCTTGAAATTAAATACAATGATCAAATAAAAGCACATGATTAAAAGTTAAAGGTTGAAAAACATGTTTCAAAAGGAATTAAAAACATATATTAGTTAGGCAATGATTCATTGAGGACATTGATCTCTTTCTTCACTTATGGAGGTCTTCTTATCATTAACTTTCTTATCCTTAGATACTTTAAACACCACATGTATTTTTATTGGAGTCACTTCCTTTTCATAAATTAATCCACATCTCGCAGGTGAGGAGTGATCCAAGTAACTCTTCCAATGGTAAGATGCTCAAATATTTGGCTTCTTGTATCGTCTTCACATTTACCTCCCAAACCTGTGGTAAGTACATTAAACAAATTTTTTATAAATAAAGTGAGTACACTTGTTAGAAATACACTCATTTTTCTCTATATGAAATAACTTATATTGATACATTAATAAGCTCACTTTACTCTCTTTTACTTGAGTAGTGCCCTTATATGTGCTCTCAAGTGCATGCCATATCATATGGATAGTTTTGCACATAAACACTCTTTGAATTAATTTTTATCAAAAGCACTAAAAAAATATATACACCACTTTATAATTTGATGTAATGAATCTCTTATTATCGTCGCTCCACTCATTTTTATCCTTTAGTAACTTAGTCTCCACTTTATCTATATGGTGCCTTAATCTCCACTTTATATGTAGCTATTTTTTACATTAGGACATAAGGATCATTCTTGATAAGTCCCCAAAGATAATATAAAAGAAATTGTTGTCTTAATTTTCTAATGCATTTAATTTTCACCTTTAAATAAAGGGGGTTTATCTATACACTAGTTATCTTGTATAAAAATAGAATCAATTATGAAATAATGATCTTTACTAATAATTTCTCCAAAAATCTATATTAAATTATTGATACTCATTCTAATACTAATTGTTAGTCACTAGATGGAATGTGAATTTTGTGTTTTCACCTTTTGTTCACTCTTTATAAACTAATGAATGAATTATTTATTCTAATAAATTATTATGAGAAATTTATTTATGATAATAAAAAAATCACAATAATAATTAAAGAGAATATGAAAAAAGAGATAAAACTAATTTCTAGGGGTTCGACTAGACAATCCTTAGTCTATATCCACTCCCGACGCTTCACTTGGGATTCATTATTATTTTTTCCTTTAGTAGGTGAAGAGGAACCCTTAATATAACATCTATTTGGTTAAGGATGATTTTAAAAAACCTTTACAATCGTCTTGGTTTTCCATAGGTTAAAAACAACTCTTTATAAATTTTATTCAAGGTTAAGAGGGACTATTCATTTATATACAGTAAACTTTATTCATTGTTTTCACTCCCCCTAAGAATTCATGGATTTAGGTTAATGATGTCTATTTTCCAAAACTTGAATGAGCCAACATACCTTACAAATTGTTGTTATTGATTATATGAGCTTAAATTGGTCTATAAGTTATTGTTGGTATGATTTTATTGACATTTAGCTACATGTGTATACTTAGCATGTTTAGTCAACCCTATGCCTCATTCTTGATTCCCAGAAGTGTGACGATATGCTAATGTTATTTTTCTTTTCTTTTCTCTCGTTTATTTCTTATTTAAGCTTTCAGTTTAAAGGTTCTTTTTCTTTTTCTTGTCCTGGGTTTTAACTCTTTTATTTAAGGCCTTTTGTGGCATCTTATTGTCATTTAAGCTATCAAGATTCACTCTAATAAAATTTAATTTACCTTTTCTTCATTTTAAGTGTATTATGTGATTAAGTTTCTTGTATCTTGTTTTATTCAGTCATTTTCTTTCAATTAGATGTGTCTAATTACATAGATTTTATATTTTACATTTATAATTTGATCTAGGTGTTAAAAAATTTTGGAGGTCATTTATGGCACAATAAAACATTTCCAGTTAGTTAAAATATGTGACCTAGATTGATTTAGTTTAGTTGTTAACTTAGTCATTAAAGAATAAAGTGTCAATCACGTAGAAGCTAGCAAAGTGAATTTGTATGAACTATGTGGTATGTTGCTAGAAACCTAGTGGACCGAATTAGAAAAAATAGAAGATTATTTTAGCCTCTTATGGTGAAGGGATTGAGGTGAAATATAGCTTAATATTTTGAAAATTAAGATAAGGGCCACTGCATAATTGGGATTTAGCTATTGATTAATTAGTTTGCTCATTATAGATTAAAATGGACTAATACATTTTTTACATATTCCCCTCCTATAAACTGTGCGCCACTTAGTAGCATAAATACACAGCTTATAAATCACGAGAGTGGTGAATCCATTACTACAATAACTTGTAAATTATACCAAAATTTGAAATAATAATTAAGAGTGACTTGTTATTTTAAACAAACAAAAACCAAAGAAAAAAAAAGAAATGGTGATAATGAAAAACTCGATGTTTAGGTCTTGTAATTATATAAATATATTAAAATTTCATGCCATTGTTGATGCTTCTATTTGCATGTTATAATTAGTGCATCAATTATAGTTTTTGTTTTATTTTTTAATTCCTTTGACTTTACAAAATGTGATGTTGATTGTCCACTTTTTTTCAATTCACTTGTCATTATTTTTCATTAATGGAAATTTTGAACAATGTGAATGTTTTTAATGATTATATGGAAATAAGTGAAAATGATGAGATATGATGTAGAATAAATTCATTTAACTTCATTTTTTATGGAAGTAAGTGAAAAGGTTGAGATATGTTATAGTACAAATGAATTTAACTTCATTAATGGTTGAAGAAGTAAATAAAGGAAATTAAACAATTACTACTTTTTCCAAATTTGATTAGAAGAAGGCAGGTCTTCAAACAACATTTGATAAAGAGTATACTGAAGTTGAGTTGAGGAATAAATATAATGCACTAAGGACTAGATGCAAGAATTTTTGGAATTTACCCAAGAAATAGGAATTAGATATAACTATATCACCGAAAAAGTTAATTACTACAGATGAATGATAGGAAAATCCATTTAAGGTAAAATATTTTTTTTACTTATTCATATATCATTTATGAATTTTTTTCTCACATATATTTTTCATAATTATAGATTCATAAAATGGCCTATAGACTCAAGAAAATATAATGCAAGAAATTTCTAGGCTTGTGTTATATTTTTAAAGAAACTATTGCAACAGGTTTGCATACACATACATCAAATAAATCTCCACCAAAGAGTGAGTAGAGGGAAGAAAAAATTGGTGATGATAAAGCCTATTCAATTAATGAAAAAGAAGATGAAGCTGTAAGTTCTCCTTCTATAAAAAAGAACTCTCTAAGAAAAAGAGACAAACTATAATGTTTAAGAAAATGTGTTGCTTGCAATTACAAAAACTCATAAAGAAAGGTAGAATTACTTAATAAAAATGATGGCTCCATTATCAATGCAAATAATATTAAAGGAGTTCCATCAATTAATCATAAGATTAGTTCAATAATGGAATGTTTAGATTGCTTACATGGTTTGAGTGTTTAGGGTGTGCAATATGGAAAGGCAATAAGATCTCATATGCAAGAAAGTTGGATTGGTTTTTTCCTCTATAGTTATCTTTTCATGTTATTGCGAATTGATTTAGAAACTTTTATATAAAAAACTATTCTATATTTAAACATTTTCAGTGTATGTTTTGTATAAAATTTTAACACGAACCCTTTTGATTAAATATTTGGTATGGATCTAAATTTATTTTTCATAATAGTTTTAGCATTTATATTATAATGTCTTTATTGGTTATTTAATATTTCCATAATGTAGAAACATGGATTCCTTATTAGACTTTAATTTAAATTTAGAAGATGAAATGATTAAGATGCTGCGTTGATTTGGTATAACTAATTATCCTTAATTTAATCAATAAATTTACATGCAATTCCAATTCAAATCTAAATCAACATAACAGCAGTATACCAGTTGCATATAATAAAGTGAAGCACATTTAAGACTTCGAATGTTGAACCCATAGAGAACTTATTTATATAACTACTAAGGCAATTAGATTACAATTATCTAAGGGACCCCAAAGCTTAAAACTAAGGGGTTAGTTTAACTAAAAAGAACTAAAAAGCTTCTAACTTTGTAATTGCATTCTAAGTGATCTAAGGATTACTAAATGATTAATTTACTAAGGACTAGGCCTAAATGACTTAAGTAAGTTATGAAATTGATTGAATTTCTAACCTAGGGCCTTTACTAAACCAAGACAAAGTTATGAGCAAGTCATTCCCTTTTTTCTAACTTTTCTAGTTTATGGTTTGGTCCACTCATAAATCAATAGGAAGTAAGCTTAAAGTTCAAGAAATTTCTAATCCTAAATTCATATTAAAGATTGGTACCCTCATAATAATCAATCAATGGTCATGTATTGATTAAAATCATGTTACTTATGGATTTTTCCAATGAATTAACTGATTGGTCCTCTACTTAATCATCTAAGCTCATATCCTAAGCGATCAAGTTAAGATATCTTTAAGATCTCACATAAATAAAGGTTATCATCCAATCATGTGATAAACATCCACCTAAGACATTCAAGAACCTATCCCTAGCTATATTTCAGCTTAAAAATTATAAATAAATAAGAAAGTTAGGATTGAATCAAAGCAGCCTATGTTCTTGCATATATATGAACAAAGGAGTACAAAAAAAGTAATTTAATGTTTAGGAAGCACAAAATGGTGATATAAACTGATAGATAGCCTCTAATCATGTTTATGAACTCTCTTAAATCTTAAAAATTACTTGAAATACAATTTACAAAGGCTGGAAAACAAAAAGAAAAGAACAACCTAAAAACTAAGGATAGAAAAAGAGAAATTTGGTTTTGATCTGAATTCTCCTCCCAAATCCATCATAGTTGCTCCATATTTGATCTTTAGATCTTCATTTATATGTTTAGGACAAGTTAGAACAAGTTAGAGCAAATTGTAGCAAGTGGAGGAGTGAAATCTAGCTATTTTTCTCATGACAGGTACTACAATGGCATTTAAAAGATGTATAATGGTAGGCTATAAAGGCACTGTTGAAGTTCTCTGCATCGAGAGTAAAACGACGGGTTATTGAGCACAATATTAGGCTGCTGAGATCGCCATTTTAGTCTTGCAAATTGACATTTTTGTTTCATTTTTTATGTTTTCTCAACTTTTTGGCTTTCATCTTCATTGTACAACATTCATAAATATAATTAAGCACTTTAACAACAAATTATAAGCAATATGCCTTAGAATTAGATCTAATTCATATGAAAATATATTAAAACTAAGGCCTAGCAATTCTCCCACACTTAACTTTTGCTTGTGCTCAAGCAAATCATTAAATCATTTATCTCAAAATAGCCTATAAGTATAGGAAAACTTGCTCAACCTATCAAACTTAATTATTGACACCTTTTCTTAAATATTCAATTATCAAACAAATCATCAAGATGTTATATGATTAATCAAATATATAAATTAACAAATAATTTCATATGAACTCATATTCTTTCAAACTTCAACCTAACTGGCATAAAATGATTTCCTTGCATAAAATGAATATGCATAAAGCAAAATGACTCATCTTTTAAGCAATTTCACATCCTTTTAACCATTAACTACAAACTTAAGCACGTTTGGAAGATTTTAAGGCTCGATTGAGAGGTCATTCAATCTTTTTACGAGAATATGGATATTTTGTCGTGAATATCCCCGGTTACTCAATTAGGTCACCTCACATCAATTGGCTACTAACACCACTTATAAATGTCAACCAATTGGTTTGAAGCCAGCGGAGTGAATAAACATTACTCGCATTTTAACTTTTAAACACACTTTTTTCATTTTCGTTTTCAAAATTTTCCATTGAATTACATTTTTAATTTAGAAAAGGTATGAAAATACTGAAAGAGGTCACAAAAAGCTTTAGAAATATGCATTTTATACATGGAAACTCATAATGCTTAACAAATATCCATAATCCAAAAAATGAAATCATCAAAGTTCATTATTAATAAACATGATTAATTAATAATATAACATCTCAAAACATCAAAATGATCGACATAAAAAGGAAAATGATAAAATTATCAAAATTAAAAAAATTTCGACAAATTATAAATTATCTTTAAAAAATGATAAAATGATCAACTTTAGGATAAATAAAACATAAGTGTGAAGCAACCATTTTCTCCTATACACTTAAATTAAACATTGTCCTCAATGTTCTTAAAATAATAAATTAAGATTAAATATGAATAAAAAATAGAAAGAAAGAACCCGGATAAAAATGATAAAATCGCCTGAAGATCCATTGAAGATGCTCGTTAAAACTTACTCCTTAAAATAGAAAAGATTGGAGACAACACTTGCAATTCCAACAAAAGAGAATTAAAGCACCAAAAACTAACTAAAAAGTAATCATGCTCTATAATAGAAATAAGAGCAAAGAAGAACACAGAGTACAAAAAGGAAACAAAAGAAAATCATACCAAACAAAAGAAAGCACACCAAAGTACACTAAAATCTACTACTACAATTAGGTTGCCTCCCAAAAAACATTTCTTTAACGTCTTTTAGCTAGATCTTAAAATTAGGGAATTTTCAATCTAAAGTTTAACTCTCCATCTAATTGATTAGCTTTATGCTCTGTAGATGGGGAAGATATATTCCCACAGGTTCCTACACCTTTTATTAGGTGATGAAATGCATCATAAATCATACCTTTAAAGAAAAACAGTGCATAACCCTTACCTTGAGGAAAGTACCATGGTAAATATGTAAGAATGACTACTTTTAGCCTAGGATTAAAAGTAGACACACCTAGACAATCAATGCATTCAACTGATACTTCAATATTCATCAATTCATCATTTTGAGCAACCATATCATCAACTGGTTCGTGCAACTCCTTTGATTTAATTTCAACTTCCTTTTCATCTTCGTTCAAGTCATCAATGTCATGCATATCATCTTGTTGAGAATTTAAAGTCTTTAAGTCATGGTTTTCTAATTTATAAACATGTTCTTCATTAACACTAACAAAGTCAACCATTGACTCATCTATTAGTGCATCCACAATTTCGTTAGTTTTAAAAAAAAAATTTCATCATTAATGCACTCAAAACAGTCATCATCATTATGTTCAAAAGAATTTGAAAAATTTTGAGTAACATTATGCATATTCAAAGATGCTAAACTACTTGACTTTAATTGATGGGTCTCATGGAACTAAC
>JAOXYD010160886.1:0-10273 GCA_028565735.1 Pinacopodium congolense | reverse complement strand
CAAAGCCCATACTAAAAGAAAGGAAATTAAAGCTAGAAAACACTAAATTAATAATAAAAACCATAATTCAACTTAATTTAAGCTAAATCCAAACTAATTAATAACTAATTACGCTAAAATTAACAAAGCCTAAACAAATTAAATGCAAATAGAAAGCGCAACACGTATAAAATAAGCCAACAACTTAAATTAAATGCATCTAAACCTAAACACAAGCATAAATTCAATATTAAAGCATAAACTACTAAAACAAAACTAGTAAATAAAAATCCAAAATTAAACTAACAAAATAAGTGCGATAAAAATAAAAACATGACACTAGAAAATAAAACTACACATTTCATTAACAAAAATAAACAAGATTTAACAATAATATTCGGACAATAATCAAATCAAGAAAATAAAACAATAAAAAATAATAGATGCAGTAAAAAAATCCAGAAACTATGAGTATTTAAGACTAAGACAAGAAATATAAATGAAAAAAATTGAAAAGAACATGAAAAACTAAAGAGAAAGACCCTAAAACTAAGAAAAGAAACGAAGAAAACTAAGAAAAAAATAAAGAACGACCCTGGACTGCCTCCACTTCACATCTGATGTGCATTAGCTTTATATATATTGAGCTACAGTAAAAATGCGGGCGTTTGATGTATTTTGTTTCGCTTTCTGAGAGAAAAACGGCGTCGTTATACTAGGGGTCGTTTTACTCCCTAAATTTTGACAGCTTCTACCTCTGATAACCTTTTCTGCTCTAAATCCTCCTACACACCTCAGATTGCCATGAAATTTGGTATGTAGGTTCTTAAAATGATAATATTTCATCCTGTAAAATTTCAGATCAATCAGAGCTACAAAAGTGCTCCTAATGTATTCCCAAATTCACCTACACCAAATATAGTGTTCAACTGAGCTTGTCTTGTTCTTTTCTTTGTGAACTCCTCATGGCTTGTCATATGGACACGAAATTTGGTGTGGAACCTCATAGCATGATGTTATAGGTCATAAAATTGGTTCCACACCAATTATAGTTCCAATTTTACTCCAATTATGCTCAAAACATGGCCCTTTCAACTTGTATTTGTGCCCTAAGGTCAAATATGGATGTAAACACAAAAGGAACAAAAATTAAGCATTTAAACAACAAAATAGGGATGAAATGACATTGTAACATATATAGAAATATTATAAAATGCATCCCTATCAAAAACACTCACACTTGAACTATTTCTTGTCCTCAAGAAATTTAAACACAACCAAGATATCCTATCAATTCATTTTCAAAGAAAACCAAGTGTATGCAAACTCAAGCATCGAGCTACTACATATATCATAATCTTTTCATCAATTCACATAAACAAAGAAAAATGTAGGCACCATTGATCAAAAGCAAGCATAAAATTAAGATGGAATTTCCTCACGTTGGTTTCTCAATTCACTCAAGTATGTGAGGGTTGGTGTTTCACTCATGACTTTCTTTAAGAGCTTACACTACCATAGGCTTGCAAATTCATCTATTTTCCTCTACATAGAATACATGCCATCATGGATTAAAAGGGTTTTTACTTGGTTGTAATGGGGTTTGGGTCAAGGTAAGGTAAAAAGGGCAACAGGTTAATTGCAAGCAGTAACAAAGCACTAAGTAAAAAGGACAACCAAATATCAATTCTGAGATAAGCAAATGAATACAATAGACTAGACTACTCATCACTAACTAAAGCTACTATGTTTTATTCCTTTTCTTTTTCTTTTTTTCTTTTTTCTTTCTTTCTTTTCTTTTCTTTTTTTTTTTTTTTGGAATAAAGCTAAAAACAACAAGAGAAAACAATAGCAGCATATATCAACACACACATGAGTATAAGTACCTATCAAAATATCTTAGAATACAATATAAAAAAAGTCCCAAAATCATGCTCACTTGGTACTTCATTCAACTTGTGAAAGGATAAGTCTAAAAGGTTTTGCGGTTTCAATGTAAGGTAATTAATTTAGAAACAAACAGGGATAGAGGCTCAAAGGGGTTTGCAAAGAAAAAATGACTTGGGGATCATTTAAGCTAAGGGGTTTAAAAAAGAAAAGAAGGCCTTAATCATTTCCATAAAGCATGCAACTAGTAGTATCAAATAGGTTCAGAGCAAGTTCTGAAGGTAATCTTCCTACAAGAGCATAACACATAATAAAGAAGATAAAATGACTATGTAATGTAGTCATATTGACTCAAGACCTCACAATTGCTTATATGAAAATCCATCAAAATTTCATTCATTGTCTCATTACTCAAGCCTCAAATGTTTAGCTGAGTTTATGTAACCAACTACTTTAATTAATCCACATGATTCACCTTCCACTCAAGTTGCAAGTTGCCTAATCCACATTCAAGCACACAACTCAAATCTTAGTCCAACAACTTGATAGAATCTCATGGACAAACATTCACCGCAATTCAAGTGTAAAAATGCCAAAATTTTAAACTAGCCCCACCCCCGCACTTATAATGGACATTTTCCTCAATGTACTAAAAGTATTAAAAAAAATATAAAGGTAATGGGAACAAGAATACTCCCCTAATAGATGTAACCCTTGAAATCCAATGTGGAGAAAAGATCATCCGCTTGCGCTCCCTCTTAAAGAATAATAGCCCATCTTCTACCTAACACAAAAGTAAATTAAAATAACATAAAGCAAACCAACCAAAAAAATATTTACAAAAGGGATAAACATAAACAAAAACAAAAGGATACAGATGGGGTGCCTCCTATCAAGTGCTTAGTTAAGGTCATAAGCTTAACCCTTGGCATATCAATGCTTTCCATTTTCGAATGGATGCTTGAGCCCAACAGGTAGCATGCTCAGACTCAGTTGGTTTCCTGGAGCACCTTCCATTAAAGTAGGCTCCTTTTCAGCACAATGCCCAGAGGCTTATGAGGAGAAGAATTTCATCGTTTGGCCATCATACGTTAATGTCCACTCATCTTTGTAGGCATCGCCCTTCTCACACTAAGATGGTCTCTGTAAGAGTATCGCAATGGATGTGGAGACTCAATATCCTGCTTGCCATCTCTGGTCTTCAGCTCGCTCGCCCATAGCTCTTCCATAAACTTCACTTCTTGCAGATTTTCTTATTTTTTTTCTTCTCTTCTTCTTCTTCTTTCACCTATAATGAACTAGGAAAAAGAAATGAAATTTGGTTAGCAATAATAGGAACTACATCACTTACCTTAGGAGGTTGCGTACCCTCCGTCTTTTCTCGAACTAGTGCCTCTTCCTTTCCTAGCTTCTCTTGCTCTTCCTCTATATCTTTTGGGTACCCCAATTGATCTCCACTCTTTGACAGATAACCACGCACCTCCTCTTCTGATGCTCCCTCTGATTGGATAAGCATGCTTTCAGAAGCTTGCACTTCTAGGCTCTGAATTACATTTTCTAGGTGGCTTAATTTTTCTTCCAAGGTCTTTAAGCTACTCCTCATTTCCTACTAGAACTGAAGAGTGCTTGTTGCCAAACACGTGACAATCTCCTCCAATGACATCCCACCAGCTTTTTGTGGCAATGATGGAGGTGGAGGCTCTAACTAGAAATATGACTGATCTCCATAGTAGCACAGTGGAGAATCGAATATATGTTGCTCATCCTGCAAAACAGGACACATACAAAAAGGATAGCCCAAAAATAAGCAAACTTCACTTCTAATGTTGAATTGCTACTTATAATGTTGCCAAGAAAACAAAAATAAAATTCCTGGAAACAAGGAATTGCTACTTCTAATGTCGCCAAGAAAACAAAAATAAAAACCCCTAGAAACAAGGAAGTTAAAGAACTAAATTAAACAACTCAAAAGGCAAGCATAAAACACATAAGATAAAACTAAAGAACAATAACAACGAAATGGGATGAAGTTATCATCGGGATTTAGGAATGACTATTGATCCTCGAATCTAGATAAACAATGCTCTTACTATAGTATTAGCCTATAGGTTCGAACAAGCTCTCAAACCCTTAATTCCTCTAAATTAGATAAATCTAACAAACTCTAGAAATGCCCCTATTCCCATCTATAACCTAGAATAAGATCTCTAGATTTAATATTGAAGACGCCTTAGGTACTAAGGAACAACTAACTTAGGCCACCTACTCACAAGCTCGGAAGGTGTAACCTAAAGGTATGGAACCCTAGGTTAGTTGATTAAGTATCCTAACAAATTCAACTAGCCTATTGCTACTTTCGGGAATTGCTATGGACTATTACATATCACACACTCAACCCTAGCTCTTGAAATTAGGAAATTACCTAAAGGTGATCAAGCCTAGAGATAACTCCTAATTCATTACATTTAACCTAACTTCCAAACCAACCTAGACAAATAAGCATCTAATTAAACATAAATTTTACATCATTCTGACAGTTTTCATCCTTCTATCTTTCTAATATCTCCAACCCCCTAAAAGAACTAGGCACACATGATTAAGCTACTAAAAAAAAAGATTAAATGAATATAAATCATACTTGACTAAATAACTTAAAAGCTGGAAAATTTGAAACACTTAATGAAAAACACAATTGAACACTTAAATTAATAAAAACTTAAGTTAACTAAGGTATTAATTAATGACCTAAAACCTAATTCAACAAAACTCAAATTAATATTCAGACAAAAAATTCCAGCACCTATTACTTAAACAAAAACTAAAATTACTTGAATTAAAACCTAAAATCAAGTACCAATTGTTAGATATCAAGCATCAATGAACTAAGAACACTATGAATAAGAAAAAATTCATGAAATAACACTTAATCCAAGCTAAATTTTAGTCAAAAAAATCTGGAAAATATTAAAATCTAAAGCTTAAACAAGAAAGATAAAATCTGGAAAATTTGATAACTAATCTAAGAAATCAAATTAAATTCTTTATCTAATGAAAACCTAAGCTACTTCAATTAATAAGCAATTACCTAGAACTTAATGATCTAAAACTCAATTTAACAATTCAAATAAAAATTTTAGATTTAAAAATTAAATAAAAACTAAAATTCAAATGAATTAAAACTTAAAAACATGCGTAGAAATTAACTACTAAACATAGGTGAACTAAATACTCAAAGGGTAATTGAAACTATATGGAATAAACCTTTAAACAACTTAATATTTGATCAAGGTAAATTTGAAATTGTCATTAACATTTTAAAGCCAAACCATGTTCAACAATTGAATAATAGAGTAGTAAATAGATTAACCCAAACAAGATAACTAATCTAAGTAAAACAAGGATTCGACAAAGCTAAAACAAATTTGATGAACTATGATAGGGAATGCATAACACATGACATTATAAATTGGTATTAAGAGGAAATAAAAGTCAAAAGCACAACAAGATTAATTGCAAGAAACTCCAAGCTTCAGCTGTGTTACACCATCCGCATAAAAGATTCAATGTCAAGTGGGGAAGATGAGACAAAAACCTCCCACCATATGTGACCTCCTTGGATTTGTCTTCTTCTCTAGGTGTGCAGTCGTTCAAACTCACCAATTAACCAAGGCTTCAAGCAGACTTAGGTGTGCAGTCGTCCAAGACTCTCCAAGTGGAGAAGATGAGACGAAAACAGCCCATCGTATATGACCTTCTTGGATTTGTCTTCTTGTCTAGGTGTGTAGCAATTAAAGACCATGTTCAACCATCCAAGACTCTCTAAATAACCAAGGCTTCAACCTCTCTTGGAAACCAGCTGTCACTCTCCACTCCTTACCCTCCTTTTTGTCTTTTATTCTATAGGTCTTTTGTTCATTAAAGCCCATGAAAAATCCCCTCACACGGCGTTATTTGGTGCAACACTTAACAAACACATTCAGCCCTCCCAAAATACTAGTTGCCGTATCCTTCCTATGTTCAAGTCGTTTTTTCAAATGCAAGACTCATTAATTCAATTGCCAAGCCTCTCTTCAATGCTTCCAATCCCTTTTAATCTTCTTCTTTTCAATATAAATTTGTGTATAATAATTAAATATGCATCAAAACATAATATAAACAAAAAATAAGCATTATGAACTAGAATAAGGTTGAATTCATAATGAATTAAATATGCAAATATCATATAATTCAACTCTATCAATTATGGGGACTTAAACAATGTCGTTAATACTTGTCATTTAAGTCTTAGATTTGCTTTTGAATCCTATTTCACTCTAAAACTTCTCTAAACCTATCCCTTTCAACTATAATTTGTGTCTTAAGATTAAATCCACATGTAAACTCAAAATAAACACAAATTATGTATTTTTACATTAAATATATGGATGAGATCATATCAAAACTCAATATAATCTATTCCTATCAAATTACTTAAAAATTCCACCACTATTATTGATTATAAGACTATGGGAATCATTTTTAGATATCTATTGGCTCTTATGGCATATTAGAGGGGTGTGAATTATTGTAATTAAAGTTTTCTATGTTCCTTCTAAATCAAAGTTTAAACTAAAAAAATTGTGAAAGATGATGATGGATATCAAAATAATTCAACGAACCACACAAACTTGCATAAATTAAATGGAGAAGGGAAGAGAATTTAGAAACTGATTTTTATAATGTCTTAGCAACTAAACCTTTGCCTTCATTCTCTCCAAGATGGTTTTTAGCATTCCAATATAAATTGATAGGAATAATTTAAATGCTTTTGTATGATGTATTATTGGTTTGTTTTTGCACATTAATGGAGATACTTTCATACAATTATTAGTCCTTTTTATTAAGATAGAGGATAATTTAGATTTTGAGGCCAATTGCATGAAGGATTATTTTAAACATAATTTGGTAGAAGAAAAATGCGAGCATTAAATATTACTATTGTTCTCACTGAGGAGCACCATTTATATGAGAAGAAAAGTTAACAGGTATATCATTATGGCTCTTATATACCAAATGTTCAATGCTTGAATGAAGACAAAAAGTGAATGGTCCTAGTAAATGAAATCATTTTCTTTTTTTAAAGTACCATTTTTTGTTTGAAAACCCAAGTTAAGAAGAGTATTTTAGATGGGGAAAAACTAATATGCTTTTGAACGTGTTTTTTAGCTTTAAAAACCTAGTAGCCACTAAAAAAGATGTAAAAGGAGACATAATGAACAAGAGTTAGAAAGCCTTATAGTGGAATATGTAAGAAATTGGAGAGTTCTTCAATTTAGCTTAGTTAGGTTTTTGGTTTCCCTTAGGATTATTTTTGCTTTCTTTTACTCTTTTATTACCTTAAGTTAGTAATTTAAGGATTTGTAAGAGCGTTTAAGGTGGTTAGAATAGTGAGATTTATAATTGAGATATCTATTTTGGCTATATCATCCATAACTCTTTCTTTTCTATTTTGGGTCGACTCTTTATTTTCTTAATGATTATTAGTTTATTATTTATATATTTGATTTCATTATTGAATATGTGTGCTTAAATTACTTGAATATGGTTAGGTTAGTAGATGGGGTATGAATGAATAGTTGATATATTTTTATCTATTTAAGGTCTAAATTAATTTTTTTAGTTAGATCCATTGACTGATTAAGGGATTCAAGAGATTAGCTCTTAATTATTTGAATAGTTAATTAGATAATATAACTCAAATGATAAATGACCATTGGTTTGATGAATGGGAAGATTTTGGATCGACAAGAGAAGTTGAGATTATAGGAGCTAATAGTTGAATTACTAACTTTAAGACTCATCACAAAGAATAAAATCTTCCATCCATAACTTGATGAAACATATTAAGTGGCAGGTTAATTTAATTGTAAAACAAGAACTAGGGAGGCTATCTTACATGAAAAAAGTGAATAATAGGTAGAATGATAAGGAAAGTACAATTAGAAGTGGAAAGGATTTGTCAAGATAGCTTAATACAGAAAAGGATAAGGCTTTTCACATTGAAGTTATCAAGGAAAAGGAAAATTTACTTGTGATCTTTTATGTTACAGATACTATAGTTTTTTATTTCCAGCCAAAAAGTGTGTATTATAGCCATTTTCAAAGGTACATTACACAAGGAAAAGTAGGTGATGGAAGAAATCCAATAGTAGGTGTAATGTATATTAAATCTCTAGTAAGCCAACCTAGTTATAAGGATATCAACCAAGACTATGAAACTGGAAAGAGAATTATAAGTTTCTATCCATATGATTCAACTAAAAAAAACCCTAAACAAGTACTTGTTAGGAGGTAACCCAACTAATTAGCTTTTTAATATCTTTTTAGGAACGTGGGATTTCATTTTCTCTTCCTTTTGATTTAGTTGCATTTTGATTATTTTGATGCTTTTAATCTTACTTTATGGTTTCACCATCTTCTATTCTAGTTATCATGGCAACTGCGAAGCACAATTAGCATTGTAAATTTAGGGGAGTTTTATTTTCTATTCCTTTGCTTCTTTATTTATTTAAATTATATGAACACGAACACAATGTTTAATTTAAATATGAAGGAAGCGAATAGGATATTTTATTAGTATGCACTTTAATTACTGTGAATTCTTAATAGTAATTAATTCATATACCTCGTTTTAGAATTATTCTAATAATCAGTCAATCATTACCAGTGTACTCTAATCTAATCAATATAGTTGAAACAATTAATATTAAATATCTCTTGACTAATTCCTAGTTTTTCTTATATTTTTGTGTTATATGCATGTGTTTAGTGACTCTTATATGCAATCTTAAGTTTTTAAGGAAATTCTTTATGGATTTTTATGCAAATTTGGAATATGGTGTGTAGTTAAAGTAATTTTGACAATTTTTGAAAACTAAAAGTAAATTAATTGTATTTAAAATAATTTAATTAAGTAATTAATGTTTATAAATAGTAAGATGGAGCATAAAAGATACTTGTTAGGACAAGGTGGAGTATAGAATGCACTTTTCCATGCTAATTATTAAGTTAATAAGTGATATGGATCCTTGAATGAATTTTTATGACAACTTGTATAGAGATAATTGAATGATTAATGTTGTGTATGAAGACTTACTATGTCTTGCTATGTGATTATTTGTGTTAAGTCATGACATACTTATACTTGAGTTAATAGATATTGGCTATAACTAGTTGCACAAGTTTACGTTTTAGTACCCAATTAACTTTTAGTTGTTCTTGGAATTTTTAAGTGATATTTGAGTTGTTCCTTGAGTACAAATAACAGTTCAAATGTGGAAGAATTTATAAGGATAACTTAAGTTTCTATAATATGTTTTAAGAATTTTTCCTACAACTTATTATATTTTCATATAATTAATAGTCCTTTTTTTCAATTTTAGATTAATTTAGATTGTTGGACCAAATGCATGAAAAGGTTAATTTTTGGCATATTTTGGAAAAAGTAAAACATGAGATTTAAATGGCACTATTATTCCCATTATGGAGCACCATTTAAGTATGAAGGAAAAGACATAAGATAACCATTAGTCATATACAACACAGTTGTGATTCTTGTACACCATCATTTGGCACTTAAATGAAGATAGAAAGTGAACGATCTTAGTGAATGACATAATTTTCCCAATTTCAAGTGCTATTTTGTATCTAAAAAATTCAAGTTAAGAGGAGTATTTTGGATGAGAAATGGACTAGTATGCCTTTGAATGTGTTTTAGAGTTCCAAAACAGTAGTAACCACTCTACGAAGCTATGAAAGGAGGCCAAAAGAAAATAAGGTGAGAGTTATCTAGTGGAAAAAGTGAGAAATTAGAGAGTCCTCTAATTTAGCTTAGTTAGATTTTTGGCTTCCTTTAGGTTTAGTTTTAGTTTTATTTTTTGTTCTTTATTTATAAGGAGTTAGTGATTTAGGGATTTGTAAGAGTGTTCAAGTAGTTAGAAAAGTAGGATTTACAATTGGGATATTGGTAAAGCTCGTCGTAAGCTACCAAATAATAAAAGTACCTAACTAACCTAACTAAGTTGTTAGGGCAAGTCAAGGTCGATCCCACAGAGAGCTAAAGCGAATTGCTATCTCTAATGCTGCTAAAAAGAAAATAAAACCCTAAGAAGCAAAGACATCAGAACTAAATACTATGACAAAACAAACACAAACAAATAACAAATACTAAAGCTGGGTGGAAGACATAATAGGAATTATAGACTTATAATTGATCCTCAAAATAGATAACTTGTGATTGGTGTAAGATGCTAGCCTATAAGTTCAAACAAGCTCTCAAACCCTCAGTTCCTCTATTTTTAGATAGGTCCTATACGATAGAAAACCTATCCCTAATCACGAGGCAACCTAGAATAAGCTCTCTAGATTT
>JAOXYD010160856.1:0-10274 GCA_028565735.1 Pinacopodium congolense | reverse complement strand
GTG
Source organism: Pinacopodium congolense (assembly GCA_028565735.1). Classification (NCBI taxonomy): domain Eukaryota; kingdom Viridiplantae; phylum Streptophyta; class Magnoliopsida; order Malpighiales; family Erythroxylaceae; genus Pinacopodium; species Pinacopodium congolense. The sequence continues at coordinate 10,271 of JAOXYD010160856.1, read as the reverse complement.
AAATTCTACATTAAAATCCATATGTGAACAGTAGTATGAAATTAAATCCTCAATTGCAGCTCTCCTCTCTTATCCATGCAGTGTCATCTCTAGTGAAGCCTGATGCAGCTCCCAGCTCCCCAGCCAAGACAGCAGCCAAATCCCAACTCTCCAAGCCAAAGACTGCAGCTAAACCCGAAGACTCCAAGCCGAAGCTCACGTCCCACTCATTTACTTTCAACTATTTTGATGAGGGCGTGGTTAAGGTTTATGGAAAAAAAAGTATTTGAAAATGTTTTGGGGTAATCTGGATGCGATAAAATGTGTTAAAAAGTATTAAAAAACCAATCCAGTGAAAGACTAATTAAGTAGGGGTGATTGATCAGTGATTGGTCAATTAATGGGTTAGACTAGTCAATTAGTGCATCTTGAGTGATTAACCAATGGTGTAGGAAATCTAGTTCCAATAGCTAGTTTCAAAAGTAAAATATGTATTAATTGGTTTTTAATGCAGAATGAAGGTAACATATGGATAGTTTGAGAATTTTATACTATAATAGGTGTCTTAAGAGTTTGGCTATACTTAGGTTAAGGCAGAAGTGACTTGAGAAACATTTACGTGATTTTTTTAGTGTTTTGACTATGTTTTTGTGATGTTTTAGTGCATTTGTGATTGGTTTATTTCTTAACCCCTCAAAACACTTCTAATTGGTTAACTAAGAATTATTAAAGTGTATTTTAGGGTAGCGAGGTTACGGAATTGAAATTGGAAGGTTTACTCGTTTAATAAAAAAGAGAGTAGATGTAGAGAAGTTACTTTGGTCCCCTAAAAAAGAGAGTTATTGTACAAGGATTGCTCTTTACTTATTAAAAAGGATAGTTTAAGTGAAATTTCTAACATAATGTTGAAGAGTAGATGTAAGTGCACCGAACCATTATAAAATTAGTTTATACCTCTGTTCTCTTTCCTCTTTACATTTGAAGTTTATTTTAATTTAAACCATATTATTATATCATTCATTATATTATTTTATATTCCACATATATTAAGAGGGAAAATTTTAATTAGGTGTAAAGATATAGAAATTTTAAAATCACTTAATTCACATCCCTTTTAAGTGCCATATATAAGCCTTTAAGTTACAAATTATACATCTTTTAGGCATGATTTCATGAAGATTATATTGAGTTTTAAAAATAAATTAATGTGATTCTTATGGGTTTTTAGTTAATTCCTTAGAATAGATGCCATTTATATGTTTTCAATGCTTTATCATTTTCATAGGACTTTGGATAATAATTGGATGCACTTTAGAGTAAGAAAAGATATGAAAGCAATTTAGGAAGAAAGAGTTAGAAAGATCCACATGAAATTTCATAGCCAAAAGATGAGCAGAGAAGAAGTTATAGTAAAAATACCAAGAGGAGTGCAAAGCTGGTAGAGCCACAACTATGGCTTTACCTATGGTTTCTAGTCGTGGCTCTGGTCGTCACTCTAGTAAGCTTCATCATGCTTTTAACCTAATTTTAGATGTTTTCTTAAAACTTCTTACCTCTTGAAACCTATAAGCATCCAAAAAAGGGGAGAAAACAAGTACCAAGCCATCTTACAAGGTTTTTGTATAAGATTGAAGGAGAAGATTGGTCAAAACACATCAAATTGAAGATCAAGGCTAGATTTCACTATAGAAATTATTAAGCAATAAAAGGATTCAAGATTTACAAACATATAATATCATTGTGATTTTTATAATATTTAGGAACTAATTTTCTCATAGGATATGAACCCTAATATGTAGTATACATTATTTTCCTTAATGTATTGTAAATTTTAAGACTTTCTTTGAATCACTTATGAAGTTAATTGAGATTGGTTTTTGAATGTTTCTAACCATGAAAATTCAATACAAAGATACATCACCTATGGTTGATATATTCATATATTTGATTTAGTCCATCTAAACATATGAAATATTATTTAGTCCATCTAAACATATGGAATCATATTCTTTGTATTGAATTTTCATGGTTAGAAACATGAATAGATCAACCATAGGTGATGTATCTTCCAAGGATTCCTTGACCATAGGCTTACAAGAGATGTCTAGATTAGGTGTGAATTTAATTAAAAAAAAAGGTTATATAGAACTTAGTATTGCATTCAATTGATGAATTAAGATAGTTTGACAACTGCTTAATTTGTTAAATTAAGTAGGAATTACGTGACTAAGCCGTGAGCTTGTAAGCCAATTTAGGGAACCTATGGTGTAAGATAATATAGAAAGTCTATTAAATAAAAGTTAAGTGATGAATAACAATGTAACTTAATGGGATTAACAATCTAGACCCTAACTGTAATATTATGTGTTAATTCAAGTGACATTATCTTTAAGTTTGCTTTAGTTTATTTTCTTTTAATTAATTAATCAGTTAATGATCTTTAAATAAGATAGATAATAGAGAAAGGGATTTATTAAAAGGTTTTTTTAAAATTAAAAAAATTAATTAATTAAGGAAAAAGCCTATAAAGAAGTAATTAGAGTAGCTAGTGATACATCAATTATATAAATAGAAACACTTAAGTATAAAATTGCAAAATACCATATGAGAATAATCTAGGTTAGTCCTTCCAATGCTCAACCACTCTTTTATCCAATTACAACTTTCTAAAACAATTCTTCCAATGTATAGACTGCTTTTGTTATGAACCCTTGAATTACGTTCAAGCCATATTAAATTCACAATAGATCTACAACATATTTTGAACCTAATATAGTTGGACTTGCTTAAGTTGCCAAAGGACCTCTCCTATGTGAGGATACCAGTCCAAGATGTTGCTATATAATGCAAATTAAAAAATTGTAGTGTAGTTGTCTAGAGTTGCAAACTATATGAACATTGGAAAAGTAGGTGATATAAGGTCTCTAATGCATTACATAGCTTGCAAGTTAGATCCACATTATGGTACCCATTGTATTTACTAAACACCAATACCCTTTATCTAATTGCCAACTAAAGAGTGCAAGCATCTTTTGGGACCTTATTATTAAACCAAACTAACCTATGCCATGCTACTTTGTCTCCCATCCATCTACACAAATTGTTGCATGATTTCGTATAAAAAACAACTGCAGAATTAGGCTGCCAAATGATTATATCTTTTAAGGATTGTTGTGGACCATAAATATGAAGAAAAGGTCTAATGTGAGCTTTAAGTCAAGGCTCTAGGTGCCAAGAATGATCTTGAATAAATGCCTTGAAATTTGTCTTTTTTAGGTAGGATGCCTCTTAGGAATTACAGTCTTAGGAATTGCAGGTCTAGTATATGACATAGAGGTCTAGAAATATACCAGGACACAAACCTAAAAGAGGATCTTTACCCTTCACATGTTCTGTGAATGATAACAGGTTTGATATGAGCTTTATTTATAGTTGCAGTCCTTATGGATCGATGACTCGGACTCATATTAGCTTTACTACTTAGTGATAAATGCACTTGCCTTATTGTATGTTAAGATATTGTCTGGTTGTGATTCTTGGTTTATTTTAATTTAAAACTTAGGCACATTAACACACTATCATGCTAACATGTGGTATCAGAGATAGAAGTCATATAGGTTTATTTCTAACAAAATACTAAGTACAAGAATCATAATATAACACTTACTAATAGTAAAAGCATAGTTAGACACCTTTATTTTGAAGGTAAAAGTTATGGACTTTAAAAAATTAGGATGAAATAGTTACTTTTGTCTATGAGAGTTGATATTTAGGAAATTATAGATAATTACTCTCACATTCTAATAAAAAAAATAGTTTAGATAATGAGTAATATGGGTGTATTATATAGGTTTTTAAACTATGATTTGATATGTTTTATCCCTATTTATTTGCAAATTAGCCCTATTCATGGTTAATTTTAGTTAATTTGTAGGCTCATGCTAATTGTTCAGTTAAGTGCTAAAAAGGCTGAATTTGGATGATTTTGTTAGAAGACCAACAACAGCCTGTAATGACTTTGTTAATGCTATTCTGAAGCATCGTTATAGTCTCGAAAGAAGATAAAGAAATGACATTTCTTGAAAGTGACATCATTACTCTCAAAATAAACCACTATTCCATTGTGCGTCGAAGTTAGAGATCTAATGGCGACCTAAAATAGTGTCATTGTGAACCATATGAATCACTATTTATATTAAGATTGAGGATAGAGAAACAATGGTAACCTTAAATAGCACCATTATTCCCAAATACTAAATATCATTGTACATCCAAAAGGAGTGATTAATCACAGTTTTGAGGTGCAATTCACTTGTTTTAACTCCATAAGTAAGCTAAAAACCTAGTTAGCCATAAAAGGAGAGGGTGAGTGGAAAAAGGAGGTTTTATATCTAAGAGACGTAAAGTAATCCCTTGAAGTTGATTTACATTGGTTTTAATCAAGATTTTGTCACTTTGGGAAATAGAGAAAGATTTTAATAAGGATTCTTTTAAGATCCAAGGATAAAGGATAATGAGTTCTTTATTTTATTTTCTTTATAATTTTTATGTTGATTTTCTTTGTTTAATGATGAACTAAATTGGGATATAGATTTAACCAAAAGGAACCTAGGATGTAATACGCTTTGATTGATATTTGGTTTAATGAATTCCTAATTTTCTTATGATGTATCCATATTTTTATATTAATTGAATTTAAGGAGTGAAAGTGGAAGATTCAATATTTGATTCATGAATTAAGATTCAAGAGATGAGCTGTGTAGTTAAATTATAACCTGGATAAAGAGGGTTAAGCATGAGCTATTCAAGAGAAAGTTGTATGATCTTTCTAGGTTAAACTTATCAAAATAGTTTAGAGAACGAGTTAAAACATTCTTAGGTTGATTAGATTTGAAAGAGATTTTAATTAATTATTCTATGAATAGAGGTTGTATGTCTCAAAAGAGATTATGATCTGAGTTAGGCATTATAACTAGTCTAAGAAACTGGAAAAATTCTTTAAGCCAGGGATAAATTGAATGTAGTAAAGTCCTAATGGAATTCTCACCTAAATCTATTTAATTCATATAATGATGCTTCTTGATCATTGCTTTTCGTTAGTATTTAGTTTTAGCATAGGTTTAGCAATCATTTATAATCATTCATCTAGCTTTGTAAAGTTTGTGAATAGTGGGTAGTTGTCCAATATTCCTTATAAGATCAACCCATACCCACCTATGCTAGTTACAATTACTTCATGTGCTTACAATTATAAATAGACCATATTAACGAGAGACAATATTACCAAATAATGAAGGTCAGTGAGATGAAAAGGATTAAAGACTCATTTATCTTAATAATAAAGTTGTAAGTATTTTATTTTATGCATTAAGTAGGGATGTATCCAATAGAGTTTTGAGTTGTAAATCTTCTAATGGCATTTGGTGTATATTAGAGATTGCTTATCGAGGTGCCAATCAAGTTGAAGAAGAGGAGAGTAAGCATGTAAAGGAAGAAATAGCTCATACATACTTCTTAGATGATGAGGTACCCTCTCCCTCAAATTTTAGTAAAATAATAATGATAAGGGGCCTTCTTGATTAAATTCTAATAGTGGTGATAAAGATGCATGTGTTGATGAGTTAACTTATGATGTGTTAGTCAAATGATTAGATGGTATGATTATGAAAAAGAAAAAGCTATCCTCTGAGTACAAGGAATCATTGAAAATTCTAGATGCATGCATATTAGAGAATGAAAAATTAAAAATTAAGGAAACTCATGATATTCAAAAATTAAAAGATGAAAATGTATCTTTTAACAAGGAAATACAAAGTGTTAAAAATTCATGATCTAAATTCATCAGAGGAAATGAAAAGTTAGAATGCATTCTAAGTAATCAAAATCCTTCGGATGATACATGTGGATTAGGATTTACCTATGAAAATGCTTTATCAAGTAAGATTACCTTTATTAAAGGTAAAAATCTAGTAGATGAAGGCCATCAAGGTAACGCATCATAATCTAGATCCTAACTTAGAAAAACACACCATGCATTAATTTATGAATATAAATCAAGACATAGGAAGGAAACTTATCAAAGAAAAGTAGACACAATGTTTATACACAATCTCATTTAGTGAATCCTTACAATAGGAAAAATGGTATGATATATGTTCATGCTTCTCACAGGCTTAGGAACACATATTCTATGGTAACATTTGATGACAGGAGGAATTTAAATGCATATAAACCTAATGCTGGGACACAATTTCACCCACTTAGACTTTTGACCATTTAAGAAGTTGTAACAACTTAAGACCTAGGAATATGTATGGTTACTCGTATTGGACACACACAACAATGTTTTGCCATTTTTATAGATATTATAGAGTTGTTAAAATTTTTGTTATGATAAGCTAAGAAGATGGAATAATGTGCCAAGATGTTGGAATGAGAGAAAGTCAATTAGCCTTAAAGGACCCAGATTGGTATGGGTATAAAAAACATGTTAACTTTTATTTTATAAGATAAACATCAAAGCTACCTCCATAACCAAAAGGATAATCACCGAGCAATATTATTGAACTAAGTGAGAGAAGAAATGAAATGATAATTAGTGATATAAAAAAGGAGATACATATTTTTCATGGTTATGTTATCTTGAATGATTTTGATATATGATGTGAAATTGAGTAATAGTTCATGTTTTAAATAGTCAAATTGAGTGGTACTTTATAATTTGAATTGAATGTTTTTGATTCATGAATGATGGATACTAATTTAGTTTGAGGACAATTTTAGTTAATTTCATTACATAGATTAAAAGTACATAATGTGAAGATAAAGGGGGAAAAATGTTATTAAAAAAAGGATATTTACATGGAAATATTTTTTATGATTAGGGGCAAAACAAAAATCATGTAAAATTAAGTGCGGATATATTTCTTTTAAAAGAGAGATTATAACTTTCAAGTGCCTTATATTGGGAGAGTAATTAAATGCATCATTTAGTTTGGACATCTTAAGATCTTTTATATTTGGATGTTTGATACTAGATATAATTTACATCTTTGCTTGTGGATGGAATATTAGCTACATTTCATAATGTTGAAATAGAATTATTAAATTATGTAGTTTGTGATGATGTCATGGATATTTAATGCTAGATGTTGGGTGACATTTGAATTTGAATGATTCATTTTAGATGCTTATAGATTTACACATTTATCCTCTTTTTATTATTGATAAAAGGAGGAGGGTATTATACAATATTATTTCTTTTATTTAAGGGGAGCTTATTTTATTTTATTTTGGAGGAGTTTGAAATTTGAGTTGTTTATGATTTATTATGTTGCATAAATTTAGGAGGAGCTTTAAATTTTGATTAATTTTAGGGGGAGTATTAAATTTGATGGTATTGACAATGTTTAATATTTGAAATGATATTTGTTTGTCTTAATGACACTTTAGGGGGGTTGATTTAACCACTTAAATTGATTTTTATAAGAATACAATCCCTAATCACAATTCAATCTAAATGATGATGATATAAATATAAAAAATGATCATAAGATAAATATAAAACAAATGTACAAGTAATTGCAATAGAGAGTAAGAGTAGAGACGTGACACAATTGATTTATAATTGTTTGGAAAGCCTCTTATTGCCTATGTCTACTCTCTAAGATCACACTTGAAAATTTTATTGTCAATTAAAAGCTTTACAGCTCCTTATCTTTTAATTTAAAAATCTAAAGCCCCTTCGTAAAAATAAATATACCTTAAAGATGTTTCACTTGAAAATCCAATAACTAAAAGGCTCCAATATGTGTAAACCTTTTCAAGATGAAAAATATAAGTAAAAAATTCCAGTTAAAATTTTTTGGAAAGAAATACTATCAATTTTTCTTGGAACCTTGAAAATTGGAAATCATGGTAAAAATCTCAAACACAAGCAATGAATGCTTAATAACCACAGTGAAAGCTCTTTACTAATCTTTAATGCTGAAATCACATTAAAACTTCATAAAGATTGTTCAAAAACCCTTAGAACATGTATTTATAGCCATACTAAACTCAAAATTCTATTAAAGACTCAAACTAATTGTTACAAACAATTAAAAGTACTTTGTACTTTAGAAATAGTATTTTTTTGTGCTTTGTTAGAGCTTATAATAGTGTCGTCATGCACCGCTGTTGATAGAAATAGGATGCTCGATAGCTCGGACAAAAACAACATTGTTTATCCTGCCGTTATTGCTTGCCATTATTCTTTTGTAAAACTTTACAAATTTTGATCAAAACACTTCCAAACACTTCTAAACACCCAAAACTTGACTCAACCAAGTTTTAAAAGGTTTTGTAAAGTGATTTTTTTAGTCAAAACGATTCATTTGAAATAAAAAACTTAAAATGTCTTGATCCATACAATTTTAAGCGTGTTTTGAAAATTTTCAATTCAAGATCTATTCCAAAAAAATTCCAAACAATTCCTTAGACTTGGAAACAAATCCACATATGTTTTAAAACATCTTTAAATTAATTTTAGAAACTAAGACACTTTAACTAAATTTTAAAATGAAATATGTCTTAGCTTAGAATATTTATGCATTTATGAAGAACTTATGCAATATAGATGCACTTTTGAGCCCCTAACATTATTGAACATTTAAATAAAACTTACAGCCAAATTCAAACTATCGAAATAAAGTTCTTGAAGCTCCCAAATTACTTAATCTTGCTTTGTCAAATGAATGTATTTTTCAAACCTTTTATCTTAAAAAAATAATTAGTAATAAGCATGTTTTATTATCATCAAAACTAAAACTGGAATTATTCTTAGTTCAAAAATCTCCCCCTTTTTGATGAAGACAAAGCATGTAATATTGGAGAGTCAAAAAAATTCATAACAAAACATGCCAATCCAAATGTTTCAATGCTATCTTTAAATCCAAATATCATATATATTCTGCATGTAATTATAACAAATTAAACTCCCCTAAATGTATGCATCAATATATCAAGGGGTAATAAAGCATAGAAGGGGTCTTAAGCATCAATTATACATAAAAAACACAATTCATAATCATAAACATCATTCAACATGCAACTCCCCTTAACTAAGATATCTAATATCAAACAAAATCTCCCCCATTTTTTAAATCTTCAAGAAGTTTGAGTTGAAAAGATGCCAATAGTTATAAAAACTAGTCATTACAAAGGAATTTACAAGGAAGTCAGAAATGATACCAAATTATACAAAATTTTTGAAGTGACCTACCATCAATCATGGCTTATTCTCCTTTAATCATATAAAACCTATCTTTATTTATTGGTTTAGAAAAAAAGTCAACCAATTAGTGTATTGAATTAACAAATTCCAATTCAATATCACTATCTTGCACGTGATCTCTAATGAAATGATGTCTTATCTCTATACAGTTGGTTTTAACTTGTTAAATTATAACCTTTTCTAGGAATATAGCACTAGTGTTATCATACCCAATAGAGACCTTAGTAAGCTCTAAAATATAATCTTTAAGTTATTGCTTGTTAAGGTTCCAACTGATTGAATTTTTATTGATTATTTATTGAATTGTGAAACCTAATTTAGTGTTTAAATGTCTAATTCATGTTTTATAATGTTTAATTTGTAGGAAATGGAAATTATTTACTTTTAGAACAAAATTTTGTCAAGTAAGCAAAAATTTCATGGTTGTAGGAGTCATCTGTTTGATTAGAATTAGAAGCATCTTTGGCATTTTGATAAGTATTAATCTCTTATTGATTATCAGTAAAAATAATTATAACTTTGCTTTAATATTGGAGAAAGAAAAGAAGCAAAATGTCACTTTCTAAGACCAATACGTGGGTATGGAGAGACCCTCTTATTTCTCCTGGAGACCCCCATATAGGAGTAGTGATTTAGGACCAATACGAAGGGCTTAAGGCATCATATTGCCTCGAGTCAATCCACCATATTGGAGGTCAGACAAACATATCACCACCAAATCTCCAAAATTGCGGCTTGGGCATGTTCTCCATTAATGATGTTGTCTAGAAGGACCAAGTAGGGGTGCCGATATGCTTCCAAAATAAGAAAGAATCAAGACACATGCATTCAATCAGAGAAAGTTAGATATGGGATTAGAGAGAGTGACTCTTCCTTCTCTCTTAGTTTTTCTTTTTTAGTTCTTAAATTTCAAACACCTTTTTTTGACTTTTAATTTATTTTTGGAGTTACTAAACATTTAAACTTGCTGTTAAGACCTCATTTTGAGTTTAAAGATCAACTTAGGATGTTTCTAACT